>JAQQZR010000021.1:2712625-2731193 GCA_030068235.1 Notoglanidium macrostoma | reverse complement strand
AGATAGATAGATAGATAGATAGATAGATAGATAGATAGATAGATAGATAGATAGATAGATAGATAGATAGATACATTATGTGGTCAAGATATCTACTTTGGCATAAATATAAAGTTTTACTCAAGCTCACACTGGTGCATGGAAGAACATAGCTGCTGAAGCTTGCAGCCAGAAAAGTGTGCACAAGATATCAGAAGCAGAAACTACAGAACAGGCAGCATGAACAAAAGACTAAATCCAGACCAGGATTCACACATGCAGGGCTGAAACCTGTGATCCAGCCAGCTTCTTAGATGAGTCATATTTTGGGTAGTTGGTGTTACAATGTTGATGCCGAGAGAAGATTTATTCCTGGCTGTGCAGCTGTTTGCTATAGAAAAGTGAGAATGAATAGTTCTGAACTACAGGTCAGACAAGCCACTGAGTGAGGACAATAATGCAGGTTTTCTGTTTCTCTACCCTCCCTGATGACCCAGGAGATAAAAGAGTTCCATGTCTGGAAGGAAAAGGTGTGAAAAAGCAGAACGAAAATGAAAGTGAATGAAGGTGAGCGACTGCAAAGCACAAAGACTAAACAAAAGACAACACTCATATTAACACTAGTGATGTGAGAAACAACTGAATCATGCACCTGCCTACGGCTTTATCGTACATCTGCCCTGATTCAAAACCGTATATGAATAGACTTTACTGTTAAAGAGATGTCTGGACTGAACAGGTCCGGATGTGTCTGTAACAAAAAAGTCTGAATCACAGTTTCATTATTACTAGTTTGTTGTTATTTTTATGAACATCAAATGAGTAAACATTGTGTTTGTTTTTTATTCTCATTCTCAGTGAAGGAGGCATGACCTCTGTGTCTGTCAGTCACATTGAAGGAGGCGTGGCTTCTGTTTCTGTCAGTCCCAATGAAGAAGGAGTGGCCTCTGTGTCTGTCAGTCACATTGAAGAAGGAGTGGCCTCTGTGTCTGTCAGTCACATTGAAGGAGGCGTGGCTTCTGTGTCTGTCAGTCCCAATGAAGAAGGAGTGGCCTCTGTGTCTGTCAGTCACATTGAAGGAGGCGTGGCTTCTGAGTCTGTCAGTCACAATGAAGGAGGCGTGGCCTCTGTGTCTGTCAGTCCCAATGAAGGTCCATATAATTTTGTTTTAATTCTTTTCAAGGACACAGCCTGGAACAACTCTATAATATGAATAATTAGTTCTGCTGTTTAAACATCTTGTGATTTTTTTTTTTCAAACAAATGACAAAAAACTAGCGGAATAAACTTTCAATACAATTGTCAAACGAGTGTTAAGTGAAGATTAAAACTGTGCTCTTTTAGGGAAACAATAAATGTTGGTTAGGTGAGATGTAGCCCATGATGTAGCTACAGTTAATATAGGAAGGATAACATTAGAATGAGCGCATTAATATAAACCTGTGAATTGAATTATAACTGGCACTACTGTCAGAGCTGCTGTTATAGAAATTGAACCAACACCTTCTGACTGATCAGATTCAAGAATTCAATACCACTGTGGTTTAATGCTTTGTAACCTTTCCATGGAAGTTACAAATTGATCTTCTTCTCTCTTTTATAACATTTTGATGAACATAGTAGCTCCATTAAGCTTTTAATACTTGATGTTAATATTTAAAAACAATGCATAATCGTTTATCAGTATCAGTATAAACAAATACAGAGCACAAAAATATATCTTTATATATATGTGTGTGTGTGTGTGTGTATAAATACTGCTCCGATCATAATAAGAACATGACATCCTATACCAATGTTTTAAATAGGCTACTGAATGGCACTGTGAGTGCAATGATAATAATGAAAATCTTTCAATTTTAAAACCATAGGCTAATACATCAATAATACTGCTATCCTGAAAAAACGATTTGGACATGAATTACATTGTGTTATAGAAATGTATTCATATGCATATAAAAAGTGCAATCTTTAGGATTTTAAATACAGGTATATCTTATAAGCGTCTTGATTTCAGCAGTCAGTTCTTCTCACTGAGAGATGTTTTCTCTGATATTGTAATAATAGCATGCATCATGGTCAGTCAATCTGGCCAATAAGGTGCTGTTTCACTAAGGAGGAAGCAGTAAAGTGAATCCTGAGCGACTTTTTTTGAAGTCAACCATGGTTTGTCCAGGCCTCGTCTCCACCGTCACGGTCTTGGCTTTACTGCTCAGGTGCACTTGGACGCCAGTGGAGCACACTTTAACCGTCAGAGGAGTGTTTTTCACCCTGTAATCCACAAACATACAAGTACATCTTTAATAATGACAAAAAACATTATTAAATTGTTTGATGTAATACATAATACACTATATGGTCAAAAGTTGGTGGACACTTTCTGGTTTTCACAGATTCTGGAGCGTGGCTGTGGGGATTTGTGTTCATTCAGCTACAAGAGCATTTGTGAGATAAGGCACTCATTTTGGGTGAGGAGGTCTGGGGTGCAGTTGGTGTTTCAGCTCATCCTAAAAGTGTTCAGTGGTCAGGGCTCTGTGCAGGACACTTCAGTTCTTCCAGTCCAACCTTAACACACTATGTCTTCATGGAGATCGCTTTGTGTACAGAGGCATTGTCAAGATTTGGCAGCCATTTGTGTTCCACAAATATTACATTTTTTAAAATACACACGTAATGTCAATTTCTGTAAAGTAAAGGTTACGTTTTAAAAATACAGTGCGTATTTACAATAAATAACTCATTTTCAAACTGTTCCAGCCCACAATAACTACATAATACCTTGAAATATAAACATAAAAATGCTTCAAAAATATTTTTGTATCAATGTGTGAATCCATTTAACATCTCATGCTTAAAACATCCAAATCCATAACTCATCCATTATAGGTTATTTACAAAATGCAATTTTGGTGCCACAATATTCACTCAAGCCTGTTACATCAACTTTCCCCCCTATGAAATGTATGGAAGTTCAAGAGAAAGTTTGATCATCCAAAGTTACATCATCCAAATGATGAAATGAGGAAAGTTTCATCATCCAAATTTCAGAAAAGTGATTTGCTAGTTAACCACATTTATAAGCAAGATATTAACAAGGTTTTTTACCTTGTAAAATTATGTTGTTACATGAGATGAGTCAAAGTTTTTTAATCATTAAATACATGCATTCTTACATTCAGTGTTTAATATTTCATACAATAAGTTTAATATTTCATAGTTACAATGTGGACACTCTGTGGGCCAGTCTAAAGCTGATAATAAAGGGGTCACATCTGAATTATCTGAGATAAAGATTATTAAGATGTGGAAGTGAGATATAGAAACTGGCTAAAATAAAGCCCTGGCTGCCCAGATAAATAGTGTGTGGTTGCTGCATGAGAAGTGAGACAGACCACACTTTTTCTTTCTCTTTAAACCATAAGTTAAACCTTGCTTAATTAAGATACAGAAAAAACTGTAAATTATGCATTGATTAAATTTCTATTGTCACTTATAGTGAGAAAAAGAACCCTAATATATTGATCATTTGTCTAGATTATTGCTTTTTCATGTTATAATGTTATCTGAAGTTCCAAAGCATTTTGTCAAATGGGTAGCTAGTTAGAAAGATAGGTAGTTAGTTGGCCTTATGAACTCATCACCAGTGAGTTTCCACATGAAATGTCCTTACATAGATGGCATATTTTTCATAGTGTAATTCTATCTTTTTTTTCAAAATGGATCATAGAACAGTTTTGGGGGAACAAAATGATGGTAAGCAATGCAGCATGCAGCTCTGTGTAATGCTGCAACTGACAGACAATGTCTACGTTTTATACAATATGATGTCCTTTGCGTTTGAGTCATATTTCACTGTAACATACAGCATGTCTCAAAAATAGAGCCAATATTTCTGTAATTGTGTTGCACCTGGGCCTTACTTTCCACTACAAAAATATCCTGACAGCCATTTAGAGGCTGCTGATGGTTGTAGTACTCCCACACACACAAACACACACACACACACACACACACACAGCGTGTGAGTGTGACTGTAGCTTTATGCATCTGAAAATCCTTCTACTGCAGAAACAAACTGTCTAAAAATGACTCAGTCCTGCCTTATTCCTGTTTTCCTGTTCCCTCCAACTATAGGCAGGTCTTCATTAGTTCTTTTTTCATTTTGAGTATTATAACTCTGAGCATAGACACAATTCATGTTTTCAAAAAGGTCATTTGCAGGAATACTTTATTACAAAATGGTGTGAGTAGAGTTAGACTGCTGCCTCTTATCATTATGATTATATATGTATATGTTTTTTCAGGGCTAGGATTATGAGCGATGTTTGGGTGGTTTTCTCAGAATTAACCACATTATGTCCCTAGTATATAATATAATAGTATGTGTGTGAGTGCATATGGCTGTTATGTAAGAGTGTGATGTGGGGCTGAAAATATCCCATTTGATGCAGGCAAAAATAATATGACATTTAGGCCAGAAAGTCGAACTAGGACACTGGGTGTCAGTGCGCGTCCCCATTTCCTAAAAGCACACCTCACGTTATCATATTCACTTGGTACTGGGGAAAAACGCTGCAGCTCTTTGGTTGGTCAGAACTGTGCGGAGCAAAGTGTCTTTTAAGACACAAACAGATTCTGTGTCCAATGTCTTTTGATTCATAACTGGAGAATGGACAAGTAGATTAATCAGAGAAAGAGAATAACTTCTACTTCCTACTGACGTTTGCAAAGCAAATATGTTAATTTGGTCTGTAGCTATGTTTAAATGTACACACCCTGATGCTGTAACTATAGCACATGTTTCTGAATCCCACCACCACAAATAGGTCTGCAGATACACAGTGCTTGACATGGCAACTTTGCAGAGCCGCCATCTTGCACAATACATCAGCCTGATTAGACACAAGGTTAAGGTTAGGAGTAGGATTGGGGCTGGGTGTTAGGGTTCGGGCTAGGTGTCAGGGTTGGGATTAGACATTATGGTTCGGGCTAGGTGTCAGTGTTGGGATTAGACATTATGGTTTGGGCTAGGTGTTAGGGTTGGGGCTAAGTGTTAGGGTTCGAGCTAGGTGTTAGGGTTCGGGCTAGGTGTTAGGGTTGGGGTTAGGTGTTGGGGATCAGGCTAGGTTTTAGGGTTCGGGCTAGGTGTTAGGGTTGGGGATCAGGCTAGGTTTTAGGGTTCGGGCTAGGTGTTAGGGTTTGGGTTAGGTGTTGGCGATCAGGCTAGGTGTTAGGGTTCGGGCTAGGTGTTAGGGTTGAGTGTAAGTGTTAGGGTTCGGGCTAGGTGTTAGGGTTGGGCTTAGGTTTTGGGTTAGAATCTTCTGGCAGTACTTCCAGATGTTAACATGTCTTGTCTCAGGGGGTGTGTTGTATACTGCTATGGGTGTGTCATGTTGTAAAGTGGGTGTGTCTTGTCAGCTGCGAGACTGCACATAGACCCTTCTCCACCACCTGCTGCACTACACACATCATTTGAGGATCAATGTGAGAATTCATGACAAAATCAAGCAAGCATAATGTGCAGTCAAATTTGTGGTTAAACATACTGACAACAAGAAAAGATGCTAGCCAGACTAAAATATTTTCAAATACTATGTGGGGAGAGATCCACAGTTTATAGCCAACATGTTAGCAAATGAATTTTGTACTGAAGTCATAAACCTTAATGTGTTACATCAAAAAAACCTTGTCAGGAGAGAATAAAGATTATGGTTATACAGTCTGTTTTATTTTATTTATTTGTTTTATTTGCCTGTATCAATGCACTTAACTAAATAACTAACCAACTAGCTTGCCATTACAGTATATTCTCTACCACTTTTCATCCTAATGAATTAGTTTTCCAGGCAACCTGAACAACCTAACTCTGAAATTTAGAAAAACCAGACCTCCAACACAGAAAAGTGGAATGTAATAGTTATTCAACTCAGAACTCCAAGTCGGGAAGCCAGGGGCCATCCACATTCTGTTTATAGTCAACGGCAAACAGAATTCCTTTTGCATTCATTTGTTCTTGCTAAAATTAGATTCTACTTAAAAATTATTTTGTAGTGAAAAGGGGTTTTAACCACTTTGTAAGTTTAGATTTGTAATGCAATTCTGCTGATTTCAGCCCAAACTAATACTTTTTTTGAGGAAAGTTAAAGAAAACTGTTGACCTATATTATGCATTATTTATTTTCATTAAATGCTCATAAATAATTAATGCAGATCTTATTAATATGTTTATCAAATTAAGAGACAAGGCTCACAAATATGACCTTGCTCTGGGCATCCAAGATTTCCCGAGCAGAAGTACTAGAATGCATTTAAATCAGAACTCGACTTGGAACTTTTCAAGTTCTGATTTCAGTGGATTGTGGCATTATTCCCAAAGGAATTATGACCAATCCTGTCTACTCCCGTAGTTATTATTGTTTGCACCTGTTAATGATATTTTGTGATGCACATATTTGGTCCTGTTTCTCAAAATATAAACAACTGTAATTTAATCCACCATGACTCTGAACAGAATAAATCAGTTACTGATGATGGATGAATGAAAGCAGTAAAGGCATCACACAATGCTGCACAAAAAGACTCATGTTAATGAGCATAGCCTTTCTTTTCCTCAAACTCCCAAGTAAAAAGTAAGTAATGCTGAAAGAAAAAAACAACACAGACTATTTAATGACAATTATTGGAAAATAAAAATCGTGCCAGAAATGTAGGACATCAGTCAGAACCTAAGAGAAATAAAGGAAGAGAAAATAAAAAATATGCAGTGTTTGCCATCAAACACCAGTAGACTCATGATTAACCATTTAAAACAGATCCACAGTAATAATTAATAAACTGAGAAGTTAAACCCTGTGCCTTACCATTGCTTCTGTTTCACTCTTTCATTTTCTTATAGACTTCATTAGCAGGTGAGCCATGGTACACAATCCTAAAAAAACCTATGATGCATGCAATCCCACCATTCTCTATGCTGTTTGTGTGCTTTCTGCTGCTCAGTGCTCACAACCCACTGTCCTTGTTCTCACCATTTATATTTATGTCAAATACTCAACCACTCAAAAATTCCCCGACTTTATCTGGCTAATATTGGTTTCCGTTTAATGCTCAATGTGAAAATGCTGTCCTGAGATCAGCTGTGTCGTCATTAAAACAGATTTTCTCAATGCATCATGTCTGCGGTTCTTTTGACCTGCTTTTCCTCATTTGCATCTCTGAGATATGGTGTTCGTTAGCCAATGAGAGGCTTCATGCAGCACTGGAAAGCACACAAACAGAATTGGGGCACAGTCGTAAATCATTAAGGTGTCATCCTTCTGCCCTTTCTCCATTATCCTGTCTATACAATACATTCTCTCGTCTGACAGCGTAAGCGTTTGGCTCTGGTATCTTATTCCAAATAAGGGGCAATTTTTGGGCAAACAGCAGAGCATCTCCACTGAGATAATGTCACGCTCTGTTTTCTCTACCTCTGCTTTTTGGACCACAACATGAGCTCAGCTGTTGTGGTTTCATCTGTCAGTCTGAAAATCCACTCAGAGACTGGCAGAGCTATAGCAGATATCATCCTGAGGCCCTGCTGTCACCACGAAGTCATTAATGTGCCTCATCATGGCATTTGTTTTTGTGTTCTCATAGGAGTCTGGGTAGGATGTTGTAGTCTCTTAGGTGTCTGTTTTTTATGGTTGATGAGTTTTTCCTGCAGTGCTATAAAAACAAAAAACTAAATAAAAACTAAGTAAGACCAGGGAACCACTGTGAAAAAGTGATAAATGGATGGTGAAAACCCATGATGTATTGCAATTTAGTACATTAGAAATGCTCTTTTGGAAGTGCTTTACTCAAGGGTTTACTCAAGATTCCTATGCCATTTTGAGGCCAAGGTCTACCCATTATACTCATTTCTACTGGTCTGTTGTTGTTAATCAAAAGTTCTGGTGATTCACCACTAAAAACTGGCCTTGGACATGCAGCAATTCTTCTCTGTGACTTTAAAAGAAAATAAGACGGGAGAGCAGATAAGAGGAAAGGAAATACATTCTTCTTTCCTGTCAAAAAACTTCTCTCATCAGAATGCCCTGTCCAAACCCAGCATCCGTCTCTCTGAACCCCCCGCTTACTAAAAAGACAACTGGCTTGCAGGAGATGATCTGCCAGCATGCAGTTGTGAAGGCAGTGAATGGAATCGGAAGTGAATTTGCAACCTCTAACTGACAAGAGTGTAAAAGCGAGATGATGAAAGAGGTAGTTATGTGAAAGAGCATAACAGACAGCAAGTGAGAGCGAGAGAGTGCACATAAATGACAGAGTGAAGGGAGAGGGCGAGAACTCATCATCAAATAATGAGGGGATGGCACAGCAGGAGAGGTGGGGAAGAGTGCGAGGCACAGGAAAGGAAAGGGCAATGCTGAGTAACAGATGTCTGACTTGTCCTGGGAGTGATGCAGGATGAGGTGAAGAAGTGAGTGAGAGAGAAAGAGCGAAGTGATGCTGGAATATGTTCCATCGGAGGCACATGATTTTGAACTAATTTTGGTTGAATTTATGACATGCATTGGCCAGTTGAGGCAATGGACAGGATAATTTGGGCCAAAAGCAGACAGCCTGCAACCACGTTTACAGCTTTCAGTGCAATGCAAATGTCCATCAGTTCTGATCCATATCATGCCTAAGATTTGGTCTCATTGAGGTTGATTTTTGGTTGTGTTCTGGCAGCCAGATTCGGACAAGTTCATCTCTGTTGTGTCCATCAAGCTGGCCCAATTATCCTTACAAAAGGACCCATTAAGGAAACCATGCAAATTACAGTGTTGAGCTAGCTAGGTATCTAGTTTACATAAGTAATAATGTTTACTGAAATGGTAACCTTTCATGGTAATGCAATGTGTAAGCTACAGATTTCAACAGAACCAATAAAGACACTAATCCACATTCAAGCACTAGATGGCAAGCCAGTAGGCGAATGTGTCATTGACCCTAGTGTGCTGTACAGTGATGCACAGTATTATAGTGTATAGCACATCCATTATCTATAGTCATCCATTAGCTATACCACTTATCCATTGGATGTAGCGAAGCTGGAGTCAATCCCAGATGACTTTGGCAATCTATCGCAGACAGAGATGAACGACCATTCACACTATTTAGAGTAGCCACTTGACCTAATCAATCTGCATGTCTTTGGGAGGAAACCAGAGCACCCAGAGGAAACCCACACAGGCTTGGGGATTACATGCAAACTTTACACAGAAAGAGCCGTGAGGGTTGAACCCAGAACCTTCCTGCTGTGAGGTGAGGGTGCTAACCACTGCTGCCTCTCCTTGTTACCAAGTCTTCTAATTACTTTACTGTGTTAGGATTGCCATGGCTACAAACCAACAACCCTAAAATCACCTGGTCAGGATGGAAAATCCTAGCCTGGTCTATCTAAAGTCATGATTTTTGTATTTTTTTTCAGTTTGTTATAGAGCATTAATTCCCTGCTACTCTAAATATCAGGTTTTCAGCCAAGTTAAGTTGCTCTCCCCTTCTTACAGATCCTATAGGATCCTTGTTCCACAGATTTGCTGCCTAACAATACACTCCCAAGATAATCCCCTGCTGAAAACAAAGCCATATATAAGTGTATATATCTGACGCTCTTGAACACTGCTATATCAGACATTGCATATCTCCAGTTTCAGCAGGCTGGTTCTTTTTTCAGAAAAACAAGGATATGGCTTTTGGCATATACAGACCAGGTACTATGGTCAGGTACTATGAATATATAGTAATGCCGTATGGCTTGATTATTGCACCCTCCACATTTCCTGGGTTTGTAAAGGATGTCCTCAGAGACTATTCCATTTCACTAGAATCCATTTAAAATACATGTCAAGACTACTGGAAAAATCATTTGCTAGTTGTTGGAACATAATGAGACAAATGAAACTGGTGAGTGAAAAAGCTCCATGAGCACAAAAATCATTTGTCACAAAGTTCAAACCAAGTCCACATGAAAAGCGCCAGCTAAAACCATTTACATACGACTGTTAGAAATTAGTGTGTGAGAGGTTAGGTTATCTAACAAACCCTTAAAAACAACTCATAAAAACAGCCAGTGCTGGGGTCATGAATAATGCTGTTCTTTATATATCAAGACCAAAAAACCCCTAAAGGATCTTGACATTCATAGGAGTCCAGAAGGAGCTATCAAAGACTGCAGAGATTCAGCAACAAACATAGACACACTGCCTCACACACTCATACACAGCTCACACAATCATCGCCCTAATTAACACTTCCTGAGCTGCTAAGCAACCACTGGCTGGGATGCAGGAACATCTGCGACCCCCTCTGGGGAGTAGCCTGTATGAATCTGTGTTTGTTTGTGTCAGGGAAGTAGGGATGAACCTCTAGGACAAAATGGCTTACCATGTGACATTTCTAATGAAAAAAAACCCACAATGTTCTTCTTATCTTAAGTACAGACAAGTGATAAATTGAAAATGACAGCATAAAAAGGTTGGGGCGCCATGGGCTGCCAGAGCACCTTCAATACACCTTGAAACTGATTCTACAAGTCTTTGGAACTTTACAGGGAGGATTTAAAGTAATGTGACACCAGTGATCAGATGAAGGTCATGTAACAGGTCCTAACTTTCTCTAGGATCATTATGCGTGCGCACACACACACACACACACACCCACACACACACCCACACACACACAGCATGTAGTGATGCCAAACACAATCTAAACCCCCAGGGGATGATGTCATGCATAGCAACAAAAGAGCTGATTATTCTGATCACCGTAGCTGCATATACCCACAAGACACACAAACACACACACACACACACACACACACACACACAGAAACAGAATTGCCCATAGTGTAGCACATATCACATATCACAACATGCTTACTGAGGTTCAACAGTGCTGAAGGTCCTGCCATAAATTATCCATTTTTTTTTTTTTTTTTTTTTACAGTTGATGTTCAGACACAAGATCTGATAAAAGTTTAACAGTAACAGCAATATCTTTGTGTCAGAGTCTCAACATTCTGTTGGATTCAGTCTATGAGGGGGTGTATTCATCAGTTCAAAGTAACACAAATAGTTGTTTTGCAAAAAATATCATCATTGCCTGCTTTAAACCTATGACTGTTGACCTGATCTTCTCAGGATTGAGATTTTATTTTTAAATTGTTTCTTGATTTTATGTTACATCGTATCACATTTGACAGAAAAGAATAATAAATGAGATCTGTCAAATAAATTAAACTACCTTCAGTCTGCATTTTCTACCTCCTTATTTTTTCAGGTTTAAAGGCAAACCTCATTGAAAAACCTCATTTTGGACACCTCTACTTAAGAAAATTCCAGCAACCTAAGTGATATGAACTACATTATGGTAAGAAAATCTTAACTTAAGTACCTGCATAACCTGACTTACTGAATACAACATATTTTCCAGGTAATTATTGACTTTTTTTAACATAAGCTGCTATAACTGTAGATGTCAATACTGTACTAGGAATGTGCACGACCCAAATAATATCTACTCATTGGAGGTCTGGTTGCAGTTTAAATTTCTTTGACAGACAGTGTACACAAGGCTAGCACACTGTGCATAGTCAGTACATGCACACTACAAAGTAATCGGTTTGCTATGTGAACCTGATAAAATGATCAATAAGTGTAGACACGATGAGTATGAAATTTATTATTATTATAAACTTCAGACACTTTTGGCTGAGCTCAGTTTCTTCTTGTCTCCAGGGGGACTGTTGATGTTTGGGCTTTCTGAAAGTGCTTGGTTCAGGGAATCTCTGGGACATTTCACCCATGTGAGCAGCGCTGTTTTGACATTCTCGTGATTTTATCTTAGCCTCCTCCACTCTGCTTTTGTCTTTGCCCTTTCTTCCTCTCCCTGAACTTCATCCTTTGCCAGGTAGTGATATATTTACAGTAGTTACATGGTCTGTACTATCAAGTGCTTATAGATTACCAAATATACAACCTTTTTATGTTTATACATATTTCTAAAAAAAACATAATTTGTCATTTCTTCTCTAATGAAGCAAAAACGTATTGCCATCTTCTTCATTAAAATGTCTCAAAACAAGCACTATTGGATATGATTGGCTCTTTAGCTTTGGATGCACATTTTAGTAACCCAGTGCTAATAAGAAACGATGATTGAGTGAGTGAGTGTGGGTTTTGAGAAAGTGCGTCACACACATATGGTGCATCACAGACTCTCACACCAACAGCTAACACATGTCATGATGATACATTCATCATCATACGGCTTTTACTCCTTTGAAATATAAAACCCGTTTTCCCAGACATTTAACACACTTATTTATTTATTAATCATGATTAATCAGGGCCAGGTGACCAAGAGAAGAGAAGAGAAGAGAAGAGAAGGGAAGAGATGTTTCCAGAGTCACTGTGGAAGACATGTTTATGAGGTTGCAGAGCAACATTTATTGTATGTTCAAAATATTACTTCTTCTTCAGTAAGTGTGGGAATACATTCTAGATGGGGTGCAAGTCCATCTCAAGTCACCATACAAGAGCAGTTACACTAAGCAGCAATTTTGCATAGCCAGTCCACCTACTGGTATGTTTTTATTAGGTAGGAGAAAACCAGAGAACCCAGAGACCCCATGCAGACATGTGGATCACGTGTAAAACTCCACAAAGTGTGTGTGTGTCAGATTTTACAATGTGAAGAAAAAAAATATTGAAAACATACATGATCCTCAAGGGTCTCACTAGGTTAAATAACTGTCTCAGATGTTCACTAGGTACAATATTAACTCTTTGGAAGCTAAGTGGCACTGACTTGTAATTGTGCAACATCTAGAAACATGAGATAATCAACAGACAATCAGTTTATATCTGTTAAATAGCAACTTTTTAAAATCATTGGTGACTCAAATGAGATCATTCGTATTTCAGCAGAGTTTAAAATGTTGGAATTGTGAATCAGGAAATTATGAAGATGAATATTTGTTGAACAGCTAATATAAACAGTGTGGCTCTGCTTCTCTTGCCCCTGTTAATGAACTGCCACTGTTTCACAAATTTACTTTCTCTCCGAATTTCTGTAGAAGTAACCTTGCCTTGTTAATTTAAATGTAAATTTCAGTTATTTTAGCTGTTCTGTTAGAGTTTTGTTAACTGGGATGTCAAAACCTTGATAGAACCTTTTAAGACTAAGGTCAGTGTATGTCAAAATTGTTGCCTGTGCTAATCACACATGCAGCTGTTGATCACGGTGTTTTGCACCCGGCAAAGAAGTAAATTCCCTCACATTCACCCTAACACACAATCATTATCTGGAGCTAGAAAACTGCTGAAACTTCATCCCAAGACCAATCAACACACACACACACACACACACACACACACACACACACACACACACACACACACAGCTGTCTCAGCAGATGGCCAGAATGTGACTCTAAAAACTCACCCAAAACACAGACATACTTTGATTAGGATGTCTCAGCATGTCCCAGGTGAGAGGCCTAGTGTACGGTCAGAGAGGGCATGCAAAGATATGAAGAGAGAAAAAGTAGAATAACATGAAAATGAAGAAAAATGTTAGGCTTGAGGGCTAGTTAGCTAGCATAGCTTTAATTCTGAGAGAAGAGAAGAGCAGAGCTCACGCATTTTATTGTGTAAATGGTTAACATGCTAATTTTCATTCTACATCATTTTTTGCAACTTTAAACTTTAACACTGTAGCAAGCATAGCCTCTAAATTAGATAAGCTTATGTCTTATTGCCTTTAATGACATATTGTCTTTGCTAGTTAAGTTAAAATAAGCTAGTGGAAAATATGCAGTTTTAGCTAATTTCCTAAAATGCTAGTTGGTTTGTGTGTGTTAGCGTGTTTACTATGCTAGTTTGTGGGTTAGCTTCTTTCACGACTTTTTAAAATTTATTTATTTTGGCTTTTCCAAGGTTGAAACATAAGGACAAAAGTATTGTCAGCAACTTAACCTGATTCAGAACATTCAGTCACACACAACATAAATCTGTATGAAAATAACGCTGACTAGCGAAGGGCTCCTGTGCCTCCTGACTCAGGGGGTTTGAGAAGACAGAGCCGTGTGTGTGTGTGTGTGTGTGTGTTTTGTCATCTGACCTCCTGCCATCTCTCTCTCTCTCTCTTTCTCTCTCTCTCTGTCACACACACACACACACACACACACACTTCACCTCCCTCCACAATTCCACAGTCCCCATCTCCTTTTGATGATGTCGTATAGGGGTTGTGACCCCTTACGCTAGCCCACAGATGGTGGCACAATAGATTGTGAATAAACATTAAGGAACAGTGATTAAATACACATACTAAATCCTATGTAACCCACAGCTGTTCCACACACACACACTCTCTGGCTGCTGGCTGCCTGAAGAACTAATATATATCGTTCCTTGGGGATCGGCAGTGAAAGAATGTTTAAAGCCAAGGAATGCTGCTATATATGACACTGAGACACAAATGTCTAAAATGTAGACCCCAACACACACACACGAACACACACAAATAATCTAAATACACATATTGTGCATGTAATTTAAAGTTAAACTGATGTATGCCTTTCCAGCAGAGGAATGCGTGAGGCCATGTAAGACCAAGATCGTTAAATGGGAGTAAATGTGTGTATTAACAGTAATTCTGTTTAGTGAAACAGAAATGTTTCACTAAACCTTGGATTTGATGTCTTTTAGGGATAAACTAAATCTGCCTGATTAAGGTCAAAATAAGCCCTAAAATTCAAGTTCTAATCCACATGAAGCACAAGGTTTTTCACCTAGGATTAATTCATTACACTTAGTGATAACTGATGCATCTCTAAAGTTCATCACTAAAAGAAAATTGGTGCCTCATAGTGATGTCATTCATGAGTCAAATCATTGAGTTGGATCTTATATGCGAATTTCAGAGCTGACTCACACATATGAATCTTTTTTTTTCTTTTTCATAGATGTAGACAGTACTGTGTCACAATTTGAGCTGTTCATTAGTGTGAATGGTGTGCCGTGTATTTTGAGTCTAAGTTGTGTTTTTGATGCTCAGGTGTGTGTATGAAACAGCATGATGAGGTACTGCATATGAACAGGGTGTTAGAAGATGTACATGTTATCTGGGTAAATGCAAATGAATCTTACTAATGAATCACAGACACAGCAGCACAGTAAAATCAAATCTTGCTGATTTCATGTTAGATTTGATAGATTTGATGAGTATGTTGTTATTTACAATGTAGAATGTCCATTTATCCATCCATCCATTATCTATAGCGCTTTATCCATCTGGGTCTCGGGGAAGCTGGAGCCAACCTCAGCATCTTCAGACAAGAGGCGGGGTACACCCTGGGCAGGTCACCAGTCCACCACAGGGCCAACACAGACAAACAGCCACACATGCTCGCTTTCACACCTATGGACAATTTAGAGTATCCAGTTGACCTAATCTGCATGTCTTTGGACTGTGGGAGGAAACCGGAGCACCCGGAGGAAACCCACGCATGCAAACTCCACACAGAAAGGCACCCGGGTTTCCCGGGGATCGAACCCAGGACCTTCTTGCTGTGAGGCAACAGTGATAACCACTGCACCACCGTGCCGCCAGGTAGAATAAGATTTCAGTCATTTCAGACACAGTTAGGTAAACCAGCTCATCAAAATGTCTAAATAAATTTCGCAAATTTGGCAGTGAGTCTCTTGGGAACTGAAGGAGTCAACTCTTATCAGTGAGCTGAGACAAATGACTGAAAAAAAGATGGAATTGACATCACTCATGTCCCAAATGAGTCTTTAACTATATATAAAATTGAAGAGACATATAGAGATATAAAGTAATATGCAGGGAGTAGCTGCATGCACTTGATAAGTAAACAGGTTCATTGAGAAAAATAACATCTGTATGTCAGTAATAAAGATAATACAGATGTAGATCAATCGATATGGATGCTGTAAGTTTAAATCGCATGTTGGTGGTACAACTGATAAATGTTTTTTTGCACAGATATATGATAAATGTCTGATCATCAGTCATGCCCTAAAAACAGTGTGAAATTCATTCCCACAGGCATGACACAAAAATTTAGCATCAGTACTGTAGTGATTTGGAAATACTGTATTTTTCATCTGCCAGCATTTCAAAAAGAAAGTTTTTGATATGCATTAATAGATCATTAAAATACACATGATAGGTTGAATTGGGTGTGTTACGAAAAGGACCTGAGAGTGACACTTTTGCTTAATAGCAGCCTAGCTGAGCTGTGACCACACTAACCGCTTAAGATGAGTGTGAATGAACTCACCGTGCGAAATGATCACACAACGTCCCGACCAGTTCTCCGATGCGGTCCTGCTTTGTCGCTAGCTGACCCCTCTGAAGGTGTATCAGCACGTCATCATGAGATGAAGTGTGTAACGCCACCATCTGGTCCGTTCCATTTGTTACACTTAAACCGATAACCTAAAGCAGTAAGGAGGAAGGTGAAATAATCATTTACAAATCATAAACATTTAAAGTTATAAATGTGTAAATGTATATACATATTTTAAAGTTACAATATGTTATTTTCAAACAGCAGTAAGACCTGTAATAGTCACCTAATTTTAATGATAACAGAGCAAAATGATGATTTACAAGGCTTTAAATGCAGCGTCTCTTGCTAGTTTCTAGTTTCAAGCTTCTGTTAACATTTTTCTGGCCTGTAAATTAGCTCCACCCCCAGACAAAACACATCTATTCAGCTCTGCTTGAAAATACACTCTGAAATATGCATCGCCTGGCATTATAATTCAGGGCTAACTAAAACTATAACCTGGTTAAACACTTAAATAATTTTACCCTTCAGTGCAAGAACATACAGTAGAAACCTAAATAATTCCTTTTATACAAAACAGGTTGCATAACCTAATGAATTAAAATATGCCAAGCTATCCTCCCACTTGAGCTGATGCATCATCAGGTTTCCTCCAAAATAAGCCTGTGTGTTAATCGCTCGGTGCGTCAGGCCATGTTGCAACAAGCTTAATTCAGAACACACTCTGTCACCACAAGACTCGGCCGCTGTTAATATTTTAGTCTGCGACTCAGTAAATCCAGACAGTCTGTTCTACTTCCTCTGGAACTCATGGCATTGTGAACTTTTAGAAATGATCAGATGGAAAACTTTCCTGTATATCATTAATGCTCATTAAATGTAGGTCTTATAAGCAGTTCATATTGTTCACACACCTCCAATTAGACCAGCATGTATATTTTGATATCGCTGATATTTTTAATGTAACACATGTTGTATTTTTGTAGCATGTAGCAATGTAATTAATACAATCAACTGTACACATTAGGTTACTTAAATTGTATAATACACCTGTATATTGCACTCATTGCATGTTATCACTCATTATATACACCAACAGAACATCATTCTCAGTTATTATTCCAACTCAGATTCTGTTTCAGATTCAAATTTTATCTGATATCCACAATGCTATTGTAATTCGAATGCTAATTCTAACTCTACTCCTAATCTAATCATGAATAGATTTATTCTGATCTGATCACATCCAATAAACCATGAAACATCCTTATATGTAGCTTCAACCACCTAGACAAACAATTACATGTTCCTATTCTGATAACAATTTTCAATCTGATTCTGATTCTAAACTAATACTGGATTTTTATTCCACTTCTAATTCTGATTCAGACCTTTATTCTGATTCAGATCCATAATTCTGATTCATATTCTAATCCTAATTCTAATTCATCTTCTAATTCCAATTCCATTTCCGTATCCAATTCTGATTCTGATTACAGCCCTGATTTCAATCACATTTTGAATTCGAATTCGATTCAGAGCCATAATTCTGATTCTGGTGTTAGTT
Source organism: Notoglanidium macrostoma (assembly GCA_030068235.1). Classification (NCBI taxonomy): domain Eukaryota; kingdom Metazoa; phylum Chordata; class Actinopteri; order Siluriformes; family Auchenoglanididae; genus Notoglanidium; species Notoglanidium macrostoma. Next base: position 2,713,299 of record JAQQZR010000021.1, on the reverse strand, counting down.
TTAATTCTGCTTCTGTACTTTATTATTATTCGAGTTCTAATTCAGATATTGATTCAGATCGACTGATGTTATTCATGCTCTAATTCTGATTCCAAATCTAATTTTGGTTCTGATTCTTGTGCTGACTTGATTCTGATTTTGAATCGGAATTAGATTCTGATTCACATTCAACTTTTTTATTCAAGTTTATAATTCTGATATGAATTCTAAGTTTAGTTTTGAATCTATTTCTGATATGGCATATCCAGGGTTTTTCCCTGGAACACTGGGCATGTGACAGGAATACACCCTGAATGGGACACCACTCCAGCACAGGACACCATACACACACATTCACACACTCATTCAGACCTAATTCTGGTTCCAATTTGAAATGTAATTTTGATTCTGATTTTTATTCTGATTTGACCCTTGTGTTAAATCTAACTCTAATTCTGATTCCAACTCTGATTCTGAAATTAATTAATTAGCCTTAACCAAGTCTTAGGCAAAGGGATGCCTGTATTCTCTGCGCTACATCATGAGTCTTCTCAGGCTCCCTGTCCCTTACATGAAGATCTGATCCTGTTAGGGCTAGAGATGTGTGACGTATTCACTCCAAAAGTGTGTGTGTGTGTGTGTGTGTGTGTGTGTGTGTGTGTGTGTGTGTGTGTGTGTGTGTGTGTGTGTGTGTG
>JAQQZR010000021.1:2673779-2692303 GCA_030068235.1 Notoglanidium macrostoma | reverse complement strand
TTACCACATAATTCAGTATATGCCATATGTGTTGCTTCATAGTTTTGATGTATTCAGTAATGTTTTACAATGTAGAAGGCAAAAAAAATTAAGAAAAAGAGTAGGTGTGTCCAAACTTTTGACTGGTAGTATATATATATATATATATTTATTTATTTTTATTCAAGGCAGTAATCATGCCCTGTTTCTTCCGAATAGAAAGCAGAGAGAGAAAGAGAGAGCGAGACTGAGACACAGAGAGCAAGAGAGAGGCTTTAATTTCCAGCTGAGGTCTAACTGAGTTAACTTTCACCTTCTCCAGCAGGTAGTTGTTGATGTGTCCTCCTGTTGGGTCTCCATTGAAGTTAAAGTTAATGTCCATGTACTTCCCAAATCGGCTAGAGTTATCGTTGCGGTTGGTCTTGGCGTTCCCAAATGCCTCCAACACACAGTTGGATTTCAAAAGCACGTTCTTCACACTGAAAGATAGAAGTATTACAGGAGTATTCATTCAGGGAAGGCAGTTGAGCAAAGGGGAGCTGAGGCAGAAAAACAGAAAAGACTTTTAGTTCATCCTCATTGATTTCAACTATTACAATATATAGGCAATAAAACCTATAGAGGTGTGCTCTAATAGTAATATATAAAATGTTGGCTAGTGTGATGTGGACTGATCCAAAGCAGAGTCACTCTTACAATCTCAAAGTTTTCCAATAACATCATGTATTATTACTCTTTTAACCCAGCAATTTGCCAACGCAAGCATTTTTTTAATTCAAGAACAACCTACACTCTTTATTAGTATAATTACATTTAAATATTGTGGAACATATGTGGAACAAGTTAGTTCCCGTTATCAAATACATTATAATGGCTATAAATAGTTGTTCCCTCACAAAGCTCTCTTTTTTTCTTTCTGAAACTTAATAAGGTGCAAATTGTCATGTTATAGAGTATAGTATATCATCAAAGAGCAAAGCTTTTTGTCCTGAAGACATATTCCAGACTTCAAAGCACTAACACAGGAGACTCCTTCCATAAATATTAAATAAACGTCTCCTGGCACAAGACGTCTTTCTTTGTTAAATAATGACATGTCAACCATACGAGTCCCTGAGAGTTGATGACACTAAAGTAACAATTTGCCTTGCAGCCATAGCTGCTGTCAGAGATGTTATAGAAAATACCACTTTGGTATAAATGCAAAATAATATGTTTGCCTTTTGTATTACTCATCAGTGCCTTTATATACATAAAGTAGTACATTTTGGAAATCAAAAATCTGATTCAACTAGCAACAATAAACATGTTCCATATTTAGTTTACTCTTTAAGCTTCATTTAGATCAAACATTGTGTATTGTATTGTATATGCTTATATTTTGTACAATTAGGGAGATTGGATTTGTTTAATTTGTTGATGGAAATTTACCAGACGCTGCAACCACTATTATTAGAGTAATAATGATTAAATTAACGTTAAAGTACTGTAAAGATCTGCAAGGTTTTTAGTGTAATTTATCCTTCTTATTTTTCAAGTCTTTATTTAATAAATACTGTATAACAGTTACAGTTTATTAGGTACTTCATTGATTTCTACACACCAGTGAGCTAAGAATAAAGACAATCAGGAAAGTATTACAATTATTTGGTGAGACAAACATAACAAAATATTAACATAGACAAACCATAGAGATCCTCTCATTTTCATGTGACTTTTAAGTGTCTCAAAGTGTTTAAGTCCTCACCTCTCGACCTCTTCCCTTTGGCTGGGGTTGGTGATAGCAGCGATGTACTGCATGATGTATTTGCTGGCTTCTGTCTTTCCTGCTCCACTTTCACCTGGAAAACACACCCAGATTGGTGTTATACTCACGCAGCAAAATTCTCAGAGTTGATTTTCTCTTGTTAACCAAAATGGTATATAAAGAGATGAATTGACACTGTAAACATATGGTTTAACATTAAAGGAATCAAAGCTGGTGTCATTGAGCATGCTCTGGTGTTAAGTGGAATTCGTTTATAACTATGCCTGTTAGTTGTATTATGAACATTTTAGAAAATGTTTAATTAATGACAAAATAAACACCTGCATAGTGTTAAAATGAACTTTCTCAGAGTTGATTTAACAGTTTTAAAGCTTACTCCATAAACTCTATCATGAACCTGTATGTTTGCAACAAAAACATTTCTACATCCATTATATCCTGACTCTTGGAAATAATTTCAGTAGCCTGTTGCCAGTTGTTGATTGAGTTATTCATTAAGCATGGATTAACGCATGTTCTGTTATAGAGAAACAAAAAGCACATCCTGAAGTGATTTATCCCTCATATAATACAGCAATTTATCAAACATTACATTAAAAAAAAGTATAAATAAATGACTCACTATATCCTTTTAGAGTAACATTTAATGTTGTAAACTCCTTCCCATGGTGGAACGCTTATTGAGTATTTACTGAGCAATGACACTGGAGACTCCTTAAATAAACGTTAAATAAAAGTCTAGTCATCCTGTCATTGATTTTCTTTCTCGATTACCAACATGTTTTTAGTCTGTTTATGTTTAAACTTGGATTATGTGGAGCATTTGCCATGCAAGTCCCTGTGAATTGGCTAACCAATCAGATAGGTGTATTCAGAAATCAGTTGTTCATGTTGGTTATTATGGGCTTGGTTTTACTCACTGATGAGCTGAGGGTGTTGATTTGTTGGTCAGAAAAAAACAACACTTAATACAAGTGTTACTGACTACTGATTATTAATGGTTTAGTGTTCATATTATTTAGATAACATGTAAAATAATGCATGTCGTCCAAATAGAAAATGTTTAGTGGATATTGTGATGTACTCAAAAAATATAAGATCAGGTTGTACAGTTATCAATGGCGTAAGCTTATTCTATTCCAGCACACTGTTAAACTAAAAACTTTGCAAGCGCTCATGTAATCTCTTCTTGCAGAAAACATTCACCCTGTCGTTGATTATTTTCTGTACAATCGCGCAATACCAAGTGTTTTATTCTTTATTTACTGCTTAAGTGTACAGTTTGTTAATGCAGTAAATAATGTCATGTAATGTAAATTGTTACCAAAAACATTACATGCCATATAACTTTGCAGTTCATGTCATCGATAACACTTTATTATTTTCATATATATATATATATTAGTAATAATACATTTATAGTGTATTTAAGATGATTGCATACAATGCAGAGACAGAATCATCTGATTTGTGCCATCAGTTTCTATATGAGTATAACATTCACTAAAAAGTCCATCATTTGTTCATAGTGAAGTTCCCTTTGCAAGCCAGCCTCTCCAAACCCAAGCTCTAATTATCCAATATGTTTTAGTTAGATACCTGAAATGACAATGCAGGTGTCTTTCGCTCTTCTCTTCATGGCTTTGTAGGCCGCATCAGCCACTGCGTAGAGGTGAGGCGGGTTTTCATACAGCTCTCTCCCTCTGTACGCATCAATGGCCTCCTTCCCGTAGATGTCCATCTGCCTGTAGGGATTCACCGACACCACCACCTCGCCGATAAACGTGTAGATTCGTCCTTTCTCAAACCTGAAGTCCACCAACATAAACAAAAAAGCGTATTGTATGTGAAAGCTCTAAGAGGGAAAAGTTTTTGGAAGTTTTATCCCATTATTATACATTATTTATAAATGATCCACTGTATGTTTTTGTCCTACAGAGTATTTTATTTTTAAGAAATGTGCTTGTAAATGTGCTTTTATTCACCCCTCCTCCCTTCAGATGCTCCCTTTAGGGGTCACCACTACACCACATTGGTTATAAGCATGTTTAATTTAGCACAGCATTTGAACCCCTGTTAAAATCATCTACATCTATATCTAATATCGTCGCAACAGTCAGAGGCAAGTCTTCCTCCGTTTATTCCTGCTGAAATGTAAATGATAACAGGAACTGACTTGCTTCTCAGACATTACAAAACATTAATTATAGCTAGGAAGGCATGGTGGTGCAATGGGTAGTATTATTGCCTTACAGTAAGAAGGTTCTGGGTTTGAACCTGACAGTCCACTGGGGCCTTTCCTAGTGAAGTTTGTACGTTCTCCCTGTGCTTGTGTGGGTTTCCTCTGGGTGCTCTGGTTTTCTCCCACAGCCCAAAAACCTGCAGATTAGGTCAACTCTAAATTTCCCATATGTGTGAATGTGAGTGTGAATGAATGTTTGTGTCTGTGTTAGTCCTGTGATAGATTAGTGACCTGCCCAGGGTGTACCCTGTCTCTCACCTGAAGTCAGCCGTGATTGGCCCCAGCTTCCCCACAACCCTTAATGAATAAGTGGTGTAGACAGTGGATGGACGGATGAACAAACCTAACACTAAATGGATTAAAAGTGCAACCGTAATCATTAATAAATTTAAAAAATGTAAATGTGGACAAAGTTCTTTGATATAAGATGACTGAGACACTTTGGGATGTGCTTTTATTGGAAAATAATCAACTCCAGCATGTTAGTGGGCCACATCACACCTCTTCTTTGATTATTTTCCTATAACAGCACATTCTAAATGTTACAATGTTAGTAAAACCACCCAATTTATAAATACATTTTAAGTGATTAGTCGTGAGAAGTCACAGTTGCTAGGCTTATTAGTATTTGTGGTGTATTTGTTTACCCTAGCACATGATTAGATATGTAATATGTACTGTAGAGACAGTGGAACCAACACAAGACCATTAACAATAGCATTTCTCCCATTGAACGCAAACTTTCTCAGGTTACGGTATATTCAGAAAGGTCAACATTGTGTCACAAGTTTGACTTCTACATTGGAAATACTAGTAAATCTCACGAAGACTTGTTGTAAATGCACTGGACAGGACCCGGTCCGATGCTAGCAAGACACACTTGTAATTGAAAGTCAAAAGGAATTTAATGACAATTTTGATTTAAAAAAATGAGTTTTTAGGAGTGAAAGGAAATCAGAAATAAAAACATTCTGGCTTGGATAAAAAAAAATTTTTTTTAAAGACAAAATATAATTGTACTCATTTAAATAATTTAGTGAATAGCTTGCTTGTGAAAACAATCTGTACTGAGGAACCATATTTCTTTTACACTTAAAGGCCTTAGATTAAGAGCTATGCAAAGACAACAATGAGAATATTAATAGACAAAATCATTCATTCACATCAAGCTCACAGTATCACTATGAATATTATCAATACCAATTAAAACTCGATGTATAGTTGCTTATTTCTCAAATGAAAAGCCTAGCTTGAAGTGAATTTCAATTACCAGTTAAACCAGAGGCGACGTAGTATCGCGTGTCTGTCAGAGTGACATAAGCTACACCCACATTTGACAGGAAGTGATACGAAGGTGGGAAGTGAGAACAGGAAGTGCTGTGGAGGCCTGAGATGACTTGCCTTCTCTGTTTCATAAAATCCGAATGATTGAGTGTGTTCGGTTAGACATGCCAGACATTGCGCTTTACTCATGTTCATATTATGATCTTTATCAACATTTACATATGTTTGAATAATAGACTCTTATTTAAACAATTCATGAATCTTATTTAAATAGGATAAGGAAAGTTTGAAAGATTAAAATTAAATATTATTAAAAATTCATAACAGCGTTGTTATTAATAATTTAGAAATTGCAATTATGTAATATGTAGCTTTTTTAATGGTAAATTATTCTATCCAGGGATTTCTAATATACATTTAAAGAGTATAATAGCATTTGTTGTAAATGCTTAGAAATGTAGAAGCTTCTATATTTGTATATGATCAATGTATATTATGTTCGCCAGATTAATCTATAATTTGCCATTTATATATTCATTTGTATTATTTATATTTCTCATTCACTGTGGTCAGAAATTTAGCCAAGAAATCAACTAAATGTTGTTACTATCAAATCCATCTTCCCAAGTTGTCATGGAAACGCTGAAAAGCACACAAAATGTGAAGAGACGTGTGGTTTTGACTCAAAACTCATATACAGATGAATCAGACTAAGACACCCGACGACAGAGAAAGATCTTATTAAAGAGCTTAAGGTACTTCAGTTGCATCACTGTCTTGAGACAATCTTCAGCTTAGATGGCTGGAGTTAATATTTGTTTTGGTTCCCTTTAATAATGTATAGTACACATTGCAAAGCAATTCCATGCTAGTGCTCAAATTTGTAAGCCAGACATTAGTCACAGCTGAGGCATCATACATCTCGCTGAACCCATCCAAACTGAAAGGGAGTGGTCTAAGTGAAAAAGTTCCTTATGTACTGCGATTATCCTTCTAAATATCATGTTTTTCAGTCATATTTCAAAGAGTCAACATCTTTTCAGAAGATGAGAGTAAACCAGAACTGAAAAAGTTAGTTTTGAGATCTTTCTAAATCTTTTTGTACGGCACACTATTTTCATTATTTCTTTCACTGTCACAGTTTGCTCATCTCCTCTTACCTGAGCTTCAGGTTCTCCAGGAACTGCTCCATGGTCACCTCGTCCAGGAGCACGAAGTCCGATTTACCGAACTCGAAGCCTTCCAGCTCCGCCATCCCTGCAGTGGATGGACAGACGAGTGAATGATGACAGGAAATACAGAGAAAGAGAGAGGGAAGTACTGCAAGCCGGTAGAGGAGACTGAAGTAGAATGATGTGGGTGTGGCGTAAAGCCTTTTCTTTTTTTTTTTTTACATGTGCTGCTGTATTTAGGCAAGCGTTGTGGTCTGTACTCTACAGTGCGTCATCCTGTGTGAATGTGTATGTGTGTCTATAGAGTATCACACATGAGTAGCTCTTCCTTAACACGTCTCTCTATATCTATATCCTTTTCTCACACACACATTATATGTAAAGTGCTATAATGTGTGTTGATGTTATGTAGTACAGGAGCTATGATGCTGCACTAGAATTTTATCTTCAGGGAATAAACACAGGATTTCTTGGGTTGAGATCAGTCCTTTAAATGTGTGCAGATGAGTCTCATGGGAAACTGCTTTAAACTTTGTGCAGGTTCCTTTACCTAAAGCCCATTACTGAAATTAAGAGAGGAAATGTAAAACTCAGTCATCACAGTCCAACTTCCACCAACATCAAGAAAACAACCTACATAAAGGTCACCTGGTGGAAGCCATAACTAGGACTAATAGTGTGGGTTGTTGGTAAACTAGGGGTTATCCATTAGGGGATGCAGGGAAGCTGGAGCCAATCTCAGCTGACTTTGGATGAGAGGCAGGGTACAACCTGGACAGGTCGTCAGTCTGTCACAGGGTTAACACAGAAACGAACAACCGTTCACACTCACATTCACACCAATGGGCTATTTAGAGTCGCCTCATGACCTAAACTGAAGGTCTTTGGGCTGTGAGAGGAAACCGGAGCACCCGGAAGAAACACACAAGAACTTAAACCTGATCAGTTTATATATTTTTACTGCACTCTAGTTTATTGTTCTTTATTCTTAAAAGAAAAAGTATTAAAATCTGTGTTGATGACTGACTGCCAGACCTATTGTTCAAAATCATGTAATGTATATATTCATTGTTTAATATTACAAATAGTTATTATAAAGAATCAATTAGAGAAGTTAAAGATACTGCTCAATTTTTATAAACTGTTTGAAAAATGATGAGGAATAGTCACGTACACATGAGCACCACCCACTGGACAGTGAGGCTGATAAACCAAATATTCCGAAACCTTTTCTTTTCCCCTCATGTTTTATCAGATTCTTACCATGCATGTTAAATGAGAGCCACACTTACATACACATGGGTTTAGTGGTTCATTGTCATAACGCCCCCAGCTGACAGGAAGTGGGGCTTATATATCAGACTTTTTAATATGAGGCAGTTCAAAGAAGGAGGGGTTGTGTAATTCCACTGCACTTCATCTGATGTGGCCTGAAGTTCACGTCAGTGATGAGATAATCACGTTTACATGCTAAAACTCAGTCACTGTCATAGTGCCACTGACTAGCAACAGGATATGAGGCTTAATTCTAACAATGAACTGTAACACACCATGTGTTGTTTTTACTGATAGCACGTTATGATTTTGTGTAACGGATGTTGACACACCCTTGGTGCTTAGATCAGCCACTTCTTGTGGATATATTGTATTTTGTATTTTGGCTAGCTGTTTTATGTCTCAGGGCACCCTCATGTCCCTCATGTCACCTTCTGGCTCTCCCGTTTAGTCCTGCTGACGTAGCTAGTCCCTGCTTGCACTCTGCACACAACCTACATCTACCTAGCATACCCAGTAATCTGTATTTTCTCTCTCTCAGGTATTTAAGTCAACATTAAATGAATAAATAAACACATAGATAAATAAATGTGAATGAAATAAATAATTAAATGTGGGCATGAAATAAATCCTGAAATAAATAAATGAGACAATAAATATGTAAATATAATAAATATAAATGAATCAATATTCAATAGATAAACAATCAAATAAATAATGTTTTTTTATTAATAGGAATATTTATTTATTTACTTATTTAATACGGACTTAAATGGCGATAAACAGTGTTTATTAATTATAAATTAGGAAATATTACTGATGTCTTTATATCAGTAATATACATGTACATACATATATACATAGGAAATGTAAAGAGTTACATGATGTAAATAATGTATGATTATGTGATTAATGAATGTCATTTTGCATGACGAATTTTCCTACAAAGTTTTCTGCAAACCTCAATTTGCTGACATCATAATGTAGTGGGAGTGGAATTTTATTAATTGTATTAATTAGTAAACTTACTCATTATGTTTGGTATACGTGAACAGGTTGCTATTAAATGTGAAGACTGTCCATGACAAAAATATCAACACTGTAAGAAAACATAATTTATTTATTATTTAAATAAAATTTAGAAAGGGCATTTAAAAATGTCCATCTGTGTGTGATTGGTACACGTTGATTTTCCTGTACATTTTTGCTCAATTTGAGAAATTTAAATAGGACTCAAATTAGTGTTATGTGCTTTTTTTATAATTTTTTTTAATGTATTTAACAAGGCTATCATTGTTTCCAATCTTTAAAATGTATTTCACAAATAGTTCTGCTGAATAATGTGCATCAGATATGATGCTGAAAGCTTCTTTAAATATAATATCACAATTAAAATAACAGTATTAGACCATTAAGTGTTATTTATTATTTTGTATTTTAGATAGTAAAAAGGTTCAATCTGATATGAAACTAATATGAACTAAAACAAATTTACTGATAAATAAAACTGCTTGCTACAGAAATTTCAATATTCTGTGTCACTATCGATGCTGTGAAGGGAGTAAAATTATGCGGAGAAAGAAAATTGGAAGAATTCTGATGAGAAATTTAGAAGGTTAAAAAAAATCTCTGGAAATTTTAAAAAGACAGAAAATTACAAACACAAGTTTGAACATCAAGTTTGCAAAATGAGAAAATGAGAGTTGTTATAAGGTTGATGATGTTTCACTGATGTTCAGAGAAGCTTTGGAAGTCCTGCTGAGAGGATTAAACGAATCCAGCGATATCAGAACTAGAGAGGATTCGTGGTGTCAGAACCACACACGATATTTAAGTTACACACACAAATCAACAGTTACAACAAATCAATCACAGGCGTACAGAAAGGAAAATAAAAGCTGATCATTTAATGTAATTTTACTTTTTTATAGAAAGAATAAATATAAAAATCAGTGCTAATTAGTGACTGCAAGATATACTGTTCAAAATCATGTGAGTTTATTTTTTGCTTAATAATACAAATATCTTGATTATTTACAATCCCCTAAATACACGTGAATACTGCACACTGAAGATCACAAAAATAAGTCCTGCTGACTTTCTATATTGCAGCAAATATAATCAGCAAACGGTGATTTATTTTTTTTGGAGTGAAGAATTATTTTTTTTACGTGAAATCATAAACTTAAAATCTTTGAATCCATTTAGATCGTTTAGTTTCAGGCGGTCAGTGACCTTCTGTGTTGAAGACTTCTTCTCTCTTGACCCTAATTCCATGTCTTGAGGTATCGTCTGCTCCCTGGTTGTCCTGATTTTCTCTCGAGACTCTGAATTGCTGTGTGTCCGTCGAGAGTTCTTGTCTGGAGTCTGGTCAGATCCTTGAACAATCTGTGGAGCTTTTCCTTCATCCGAGTCCTCTTGATAACGTGATGGAGAGTATTTGCTTGCAACATTTGCCTGATTTTCATGATCTGTAACATGTGCATGGTCAGCCAGCTTATACTTTCTGGGAAGAGAAACGCTTCTCCTGGGTTTTGAGTTCCTTTCCATGGCCCTTCCTCTTGGAGGCTCATCATTGAGTCCCAGTATCTTTTGCAACATCTCAAAGCTTTCTTTAGGGAATCCTATCAGATTTACAACATCACCGCTGTGTCTGATCACAACGCCCAAGTCTTTATTACGTTGGATTCTCTCAAGGATCTGTTTTTGTTCAGCATGGCTATATTTCTTCAGATGTATTTCTTGCGTGCGCAATGAAGTACTCAGCTCCTTAATGGTTTTCAGAAGATGTGCTTTAGCTTTCTCACTGTTCTTTCCAAAAAACGTAACCACTGAAAACCCAGGATTGTCTTGAACCACCATCTCAGTACCATAGTGCTCCTCGATCACCTGAACAACATCCTGCCGTTGGGTGAGTATAAAGGTTACAATATCGGTGTCCACTGGAAATCTTGCCATTCCGTCACTTGAGGATGAGGGACTGCTGTGAGAGGAGCTGGGCGAAGTTTCACCACTGAAGCTTGGACGCCTCCTAAGAGATACTCCTGAGGCTGAATCTCCATAAGATGCATGACGTTGCATGGTGTCCACTGTTTGGCTATCACTTCCAATTGAGGAGTAGTAACTGCTATGAAGACTCCTGGGATATCCACCTGAGGCTGAACCTCTGTATGTGTGGTGTAGCAGGTTGAGACTAGATGGAGAATTTCCTGATAATGATGATGCACCATCAACAAGGGGGCTCCGTCTGTGAGCAAGCAGTTCATTGCTGTCCTGCCGTTGATATTTTTGGACAAAAGCATTCACTGGACTGCTTGCATTTCTTTCAGTGAAGGATGAATAAATGCTTTGCAGACTTCTGGGGGATTCAACTGATGCCGAATCTCTATATGAAGATAATAATGATGGTGCACTATCAAGTAACTGATGCTGACTAACAGCGTACATTTTATCAACATTCCTCGATATGGACTTGGAAACATTTCTGGGATCCATACCATCACTCTCCATGTCAGACCCCAAAGTAGAGCCGTTGTGAAGAGCTGATGAAGCTCTACTATGGGACTGATGTTCATGACTCCGAAGCTGTATAAGTTCATTGCGTATGAGTTTTAGTTTCAAGAAGGAGCCCTTCAACTGAAGGTGACATGAATTGAGCTGTGTTACGTTAAAGCCATAACATTTCAGGAGCTTCAAAACATGTTCTGGGTTTGGGAACATCCTCAAATCCAGCGTGGTCTCAACTGGCATGTCCACCTGAAACAGCACACAGAACTTTAGACAAAGATGTAGTTTATCATTTTTGGTCATGTTTAGGAAATCTGGGACTCTTGAAGCTGAACTGTGTATATGTAAGAATATAAGTGAAGAAAACAGATTTACCTCAGACAAACGAGCTTTCTGTATCTGTATTTGATAAAACGTGTTGTCAACATCTAAAATATGAGTACACTCCAGGACTCCAGTAACTAACACCAAGACAAAAAAAGACAAGATAGTAATCCAAAGGTTTTGGACAGTGCTCTTTCAAGGCTTTAACGAACAGTGAGAATGTTTTCATCTTCCATACCTTTAGCTGATTCAAAAATAATATAAGCCTGGCCTGGAGTAGACGTTGGATAAATCACTGATAAAACATCTCCACCACTATTCCGCCGCTTTAGGAAGTGAATCTTTAACTGATCAACCATCCGGTCATGAGGAAGAATACCTGGAACTCCATGCACTTTAATAACCATTGGCTCCATAACGACTTCAATTCTAAAAAATAATGAAAAGTGGACTGTTAAATTGTTGAACAGTATCAAAACAAGTCTGTCAGTCTAATGTTTATTAAAACCTGGAGTTTTATTACATTTTATTACACGGCTCATTTGAATGTTCAATTCTGACTGGTCAAGTACTGCATTTCATGGTCTGTTATTTCTGTGCAGACCGTTGCTATGTATAACAGACCGTTGCTATGGACCTTGTCATTAGCAAAAGCAATAAAGTAAATAAATTTTTAAATCAATAAAATAATTTTTAAATTGATATTTTGGGTCAAAATATTGATTTCTTTAGTAATGTGTTGTGTAATATGCAGGGTAATGTACAGCAAGTTGCCAAATAAACTCTTTGATTCAAGACAACCGTGCTTTGCATCAGGGTCCTGCATCATCCTGTCTGGGGTTATTTCACAATAATGAACGGTTCGCTGTCCATTATTTCTTACTTATAGGTTAACCATATCCATAGCGGCTTACATAAATACTTTGAAGTCTCCATCAGTAAATACATCCTGAGACTGGTTTACTAGGACCCAGAGTAAGAATACCATCAGTCTAAAACTCCGATGGAAGAGAATATAGTAAGAATGCATAGAGACAGATTTTTTTCTGCTTTACCTAAGAGAAAAGCTATTTAACAAAATGCCTGATTAAACAAATAGGTTTTTTAACCTAGACTTAAAGATTGAGACGGTGTTTGAGTCCCAGACACTAATCAGAAGGCTGTTCCATAGGTGGAGGGGCTTTGGAGGAAAAATCTCCACCTCCTTCTGCAGCCTTCATTATTCTAGGTACTAATAAATAACCTGAACCTTTTGGCTGAACAGGCAGATCATAATAGACCAAAAGGACATTCAGGTAATGTGGTGTGACCATTCAGTGCGCTATGAGTAGTGTTTTAGTATTAGTATCAGTGCAAACATCAACTGTGAGCCAGTGCAATGAGGATAAGATTAGGGAGATGTGAGAAAAACCTTCTGGTTCTAGTTAGGACTGGCTAAAGCATTCTGAACTAACTGGGGCTTGCTTATCCAACAAGCATATTGTAACATCCAGACAGCAAGCATGAAAATAGTCAAACCTAGAGCTAAAAATAGCATGAACTAGTCTTTCGGCATTGTGAAGTGACATGTTTCATTTGATTTCTTATTCAGAGCGACTTACAAAAGTGTTCTATCAATAAATGCATCCTCATACTGGTTCATGAATTCAGGGACTAAGAGTACTAGGAGTCTAAATACTCAGCCAGGGAGGTTAATATATTAGGAAAAAACAGAAACGATGCGGACTTTTAAAAAAATAACAAAGTGCTAATTTCAGTATTTCATCAAGAGGTAGGTTTTAATTGTTGTTGGAAGACAGCCGATGATTCCGTTGTCCGGTCACCTAGGGGAAGTTCGTCAGGAAGGTGCCAGAACGAAGAAGAGCCTTGGTGCAGGAGTTCTCTTAACTCCAATAAAAACCCTCTAGTCTGTTTAGAAGTAATGTAGTAGTGGTATCTGTGGTTTCAAAAGCTGCGCTGGAATCAAGCAAATGTTAGATAAATTTCTCCTTACAGAAAATTTCACCATATCAGCAATCTGCATTTTACTCTTAAAATTAGACAATATGGAGCGACCACCGTACAAGTGTAAGCTGTTACTCTAGAAAAGGTAATGTATTAGAAGTTCTGTTATAGAAAATAAATACCTTCTGACTAATCAGAGTCGAACAGAGATGTGGTTGTAATAATATAATAATAATAATAATAATAATAATAATAATAATACATTTTATCCTAAAATAACTATTTTGATCAAATCAGTGTGTTCCAGGACGCCTTAATGTTTTCTGAAACCAACTTCCAGGTGAGCCGATTAAAAGAATCCAAACTCGTTTCGTTTAGTTTGAAAGAATCGAATCGAATCGAATCAATAAAGTGACTCGTTATGGGCAAAGGCCAGTTGACAACAAGCACCTAACGACAACTCTAACCAGAGTCTAATCTAACTCCCAATCAGAGAAACAAACATTACAACTCATTAAATCAGGAAGTCGCTCAAACAGTGTGGGTTTATAAATAACAAAGTAGAAAAAAACTTACTTGCATTAATCCGTGTTAAGCGCGTGACACCTGCACATCCAACCAGGAGAAAACAGCAACTCAAAACTCACAATAACTGAATAGAAAGTAAAAGTTAGCCCGAGTGTCACTGGCGTACGTGTTGCACGGTATCCTGCACAAGCTGCAAATCGCGTCGCTTCCTGTCTTGGATCCTGCTTCATCCAATCAGATCAAGGCAGGAAGCGGAGGTGTATATTGATGTGCCTGTTTTCGGGCATGGTTTTACTAATTACCTTGCTTGAATAAAATGAAAAGCTAAATAATTATAAATAATAGATTAGTAAATAAATACAACAGGCCGAACCTGTCATGTTTAACATGTTACTGAAAGTAGCTGACTGAGCAAGATGTACATTATATTAAATAAAGTATTTAATTTTAACACAAAAATTAAGTAAAAAAAAATAAATAAAAGGGAATAAGGTTTACTAATATTGTTGTATTAAAAATAAGTTAAACATAGCTTAGTCGCGTTAAAGCGATCGCGTATTTTTAATCAGGCGCAAACAATGGACCAACCAACCCAAAGGGTCCTAGACACACAGGATTTGAAAATAGTGCACTATGTGGTATGTCACTGCTCGCGTCACTAGTCGTCCATGACAACGCTTCAAACGCTTAAACTCATGTCCGTTTTATTTCTGTGCTATTCTGTTTCTTGGCGCGACTCCGACGACACATGGATACTAAAACAAACTGTGTTCATGTCTACCCACGAGAAACATTGCTGGACATAAAGGAATACTCAAAAACTGAACTGCAGGATGATCTCTTGGAAACGCTACGCGTCCTCGGGTTGCTACGGAAACCAGGCCTCCAGTCCTCGGCGTCGCCTGATGCCAGCGGGTGGGAGAGGGTCCGCCGAAAGCGGTGTGCGAAGAAGCGGAAGCGCGGCAAGCGGGCGGGGGTCCGCGCTAGGCTAAGAGCTAATCCTAGCCGACCGCCCCTACCAACCATAACACCTCCCAATGTCTGTTCTCTGGACAAATAACTTGGACTACCCAGCGGGTGTTTAGGGAGTGCTGCATCTTTGTTTTCGTGGAGGAATGGCTCAGCCACAGAGTTCCGGACGCCGCCACTTACCAAGCCGGGCTACCTCCAAAACTCTGCACGTTTTGCACCTCTATAATTTTACACATCACATTTGGATTAGTGGTTCTCTGTCTTGTCTTATGTCTCCACTGTTTGCATATTTGCACACTTTGCACTTTATGTTGTCATCTGTTGCACACGTGCACCTTTTGTACTGTCTTGTATGTAGCACCTTGGTCCTGGAGAAACACTGTCTCGTTTCACTACACACTGTACCACATGTATAGGGTTGAAGTGACAATAAAAGCCACTTGACTTGCTTGAAGATATTTAGAATAAAAACACGATTTGTCACACATTGTTAAGGCATTTAAAAAAAATAAAAATCTTTCAGTCTAGCAGTAATGACTAATAATCTATTGCCCTTAATTCGTTATAACGCTCAGAATGAAACTGGACAAGAAGTCAGTTGTAAGGTATTTTATTAAACGGGAAAATCCCACCATCACTCAACCATGTTAGTATTACAGTAGATTTAATGCAGAGTAATTTAATAAACACTTGACATATAAGCAGGAAAATGTGTAGACCAGAAACAGCAACTCTCAAGTTACAAACATGACTGCCTGGTACAGCACAGAACGCTGGATCCTGAAGAAACAGCTTCAAACTTTATTCATGCATCTTCTCGCAAATGGCTCTCACCCTCCTGTAGGACAAAACAGAAAGAGAGAAGAAAAAAAAAAAAAAAAAAAAAAAAGTAAAAAGTAAATGCACCGGTTCTCAAAAGGCATGCGGCTGAACACCAGCGTGAACAGTGATTCATTTGTACGAGGTTTCTATAACCTGACAGCGAAGAGAATGCCGTCAGGCCTCAAACCACCCCAAGTTTCTCTAGCAGACATACAGGAAAGGACAAAGTCACATGTTAGACCCAGCCTCGCTGAACAGCCTGCAGCTTCCAAGAAAGAAAACCCCGAAGCATGCTAAGCATGACCAATCACTGGGGTTTAACCAGTTATGATACCTGCGTTGTAGGGTCAATTAAAGGTGCAGGTTTTAATATTTACAAGTGTTCATGGAGACATTTACTCATGATTTAATATTCAGCATTACACTGAGGATCAATTTGTGCTGCATCACACATTCATTTGTACATTACAGTGTTGACAAAGATAAACATTCTTTACTTATTTTTTCCACAAATACAAATCATATCTTACCGAGAATCCCAAGCAATCAGGAACTCAAGATAATGAGATCACGGAGGGGAATCTGTAAAGATGAGAAGCAAGTTAAATACTGAAACTCAGTTTAAGTGCACACAATGTATAAACAACCGTGTCTGACGTTTCTACAGCCTCGCTGTGTAGAAGACAGAAAAGACTTCAAACCACCACAAGCATCTCTCAGACATGCAGGAAAGGACAAGGTCATGACACATTCACACAAACAATGCAAGAGAACTAACCTCGGTCAATGCAGACTTTTTTTCATAGAAGATCTTGAACCATCTTGGATTTCTTATGAAACATGAAGATGACTTCAGGTGAAGCAAAAATCAACCTGAGAAATATAATTAGACATATCACATTTACTACACCAGTTTATAACAGCAAAGTTAGATGATCATTATCATGCAGAACATTTGGATATTTTAGCCCAACTAACTTCCACTAATTTAACCACATTGAAGACAACTAACATTCCAGACACTGAGGAAATTTCAAAATGGCTTCCTGAACATGTGGTGCTGAAATTCTCTACACTTCTACTCCCTTACATTCAAACATTCATTTTACATCTCATGTTTATTAAAATAAATACCGCATTGCTTCATAAACTTTTTATTCACAATATTTACCTTCCGCTTCTTCTTCACCTCTTCACCTCCAAGCACGTGCTCGACTGCAGCATTTCAGCTTGACTCTAATACGATCAGTAAACATCTGAAAAATTACAATATAAACAACTGAATTAAGAAACCCCTTTACGGTAAAGTTTTGCAAACGCAATCTGTTAAATTTCTTGTTAAAATTAATGGCGTGGGCACGAAATACAATACCGTGTTTCTGAGCACCGACATCCCCACGCGCCGCCAGGACAATATAGATTTTTTGCGCATGCGCGTCCTCTTCTAGTGCTTTTTCTTCTTCTTTGACTCGAGGCGGTTCTCATGTGACGTTACGGTGTATTTACCGCCACCTACCGGTATTCACTGGTGCAAACTAGAGCATTTCCTAGAAACAACTTACATAAATTTGATTCTTAAAAAAATTAACAATTAATTCACAAGATTTTGTCAAATAAGTTACTTTAATTAAGACTTAGAAGCACATACGAGATACAGGGACTCTGTTTCTTCCACTACTGGTCCTCGCCCTCGTCTGCATCTTCTTCTTCTTCGATTTGATCAGGTTTGACAACTAAATTATGGTGTGTTCACGCCACCTAATGGACTGGAGAGTGAGTGACACGTGTCAATATTTTCAAATGATTTAACTAACTAACTAACTAACTAACTAACTAGCTAGCTAGCTAGCTAACTAACTAACTTATATTTCCCGTTTGCTCAATCTGCCTGTTTGCCTGTTCACCAGCCCTGTATCTCTACACACCCCTACCCTCACACTGCCATTACCGCCGCCTAGTGTTATGAAGGATATTCACAACTATCTAAACTGAACATTTGATGTAATGCATATCCACTTACAATTCGAGCAATTACAGCTTTTATCCAGAGAGACTCAGAGAATTGCTTTGTGGTCTCCATTAAAAACATATAGGACTACTTATGCTGGTACACATACTGTACTTCAGAGTCTAATAATACCATGTTGCTTATTAGAGAGGAGTTAGCACAGCAACCTTTTTTTAACTTAACACCTACGTTTAGAGTACTGTTTCTGTATGTTAAGTGATCTTTTCTGTTTTTCTGCTTCCCCTACTTGATCTGTTCCATTTTCGCGCATAATAAAATACAGTATGAAACTATAAATACATATGCACGGCGTTATTAAGTGCCTAAAAGTGCTTTAATTAACCATTAAAGTCCTGTATCCTTATTTGAGTCATTTGTAATAGGTTTTCACACTGGAAGTGCAAATTCCTTTAATTTATCCGATTTTACTATTTAACAGCAATTTTTGGTTATTTATGTATTGTTATTGGTTTAAATATAAAAATTTCAGATGTGTTTTCTCTTTACACTTCAACAACAGCACTATAGTACCATTAAAACTCCATGTCCCATGAGAACCCACTGTCCATCCATCCATCCATTATCTATACCGCTTTATCCGTCTGGGTCGCGGGGAAGCTGCAGCCAATCCCAGCATCTTTGGGTGAGAGGCGGGGTACACCCTGGGCAGGTCGCCAGTCCACCACAGGGCCAACACAG
>JAQQZR010000021.1:2651580-2667785 GCA_030068235.1 Notoglanidium macrostoma | reverse complement strand
CGCTCGCATTCACACCTATGGGCAATTTAGAGTAGTCAGTTGACCTAATCTGCATGTCTTTGGACTGTGGGAGGAAATTCTGCAGAAGTAATACCAAGTAAAATATAAAAAAAAAAAAACATAAACCAACTCTGCATGTCTATAACATTCTTTCTGGGAGCCAATCACATACATTTATGTAAATAATTTTAGCTGAATTGTTGCATGCATATCGAAGCAAAGGAAACAGAACGCAAGTGTGAGAAATCATTGTGGTGTTTATTAAGTGAAAACTCTGACTCATAAGACCAGAGCAAGGGTTGGTACACAAGCAGCATCAAAAAGGGAACGTCCATAATCATAAAAAAACAGACATGAGGATCACAAGCAGGAAATACTGCACAAAAGCTGAGGAGCCAAGAAACAGGAACACGGGAAAATACAGACACTAGGAAGCTGAGCAATAAGGTGAAGTAACACACATTTACAAGAATTAAGACTTTGTCAAGACACAGAGAAACATGAAGGTATAAACAGACAAACAGGTGACTATCGGATACCATAAGGACGACGTACAAATGACATACAAGAAAGAATGTCAAATAGAGCTCTGGCCATGCTGATGGTGTAGACAAAGGTTCTCAGGGGATCTGTGACATGAAGGCAGCTGATGACAAAAACAAATGTTTAAAGAGGATTTGACGGAGAACTAGATGTTTGCTTTCAGCTTCAGCTTCATAACAAATGTCTCCTCTGTCCAAGATGCTAGTCAGAAGTGGTAATGTGAAGCACCAGTGTGAAAAAAACATGTTATCATGTTAGTTGGCTGGACGTTCACATATATTAGACGGATCTACACCCATCCTTTTGTCTATAATTCTAGCAACCATTGAAAACAATACTACAATAATATTGTGAGCCATACCCAAAGGTTATGAAATTATTGTGATTTTAAATTAAACGTCCTAACATAGCAAACTAGAGGTTCACTGAGGACACATAATCCGCCTCCCACCACTTTGGCTTGTAGAATGATTGTTCTCAGCGCCAGTCCTGAGAAACGCCTGCAGTGTTTTCCCTGCAATCACACACCTGATTCAACCCATGAGCTCCTTATCAGAGTCTGTGTGGGAAAACAAATCAGTCAGTGCTCACAACTACCCTCACAACTACAGAGGCACACGGGTCATGTACGACCGATACTGTAACAGCTCAGCATATTTCCTGCGGCCTTTTCTGTTCAGTCTTTGATATGATTACGACTCATTTTACCTCTTGAAAATGTGAGACGGTTTAGCCTTGGGGCAGTCACAGATTAAATTGGAGTAGGGAGCCATTTCTTTTTTTATTTATTTATCTGATTACAATATCTGTTTATTGTTGCAGAACATTCTGCTTCCTGTTATCACTTACATTTTAGCAGATATAAACAGTCACATAAAAGTTAAAGCCACTGACCGTTACACAACTTTTCAATAAATAAACATCTTACAGAAAACTTCACCATATTAACAATTACACGTTAAACATTTATTATTAGAATTACACTATGTGGCATGTCCACTACACACTTCGCTATTCGCATTTTGTTAATCTATTAAAAAGTCATCTTTACCCCATGCTTTCTTTTCATACTGGACTAACCTCTTCATCCAGAAAGTAATCGTTTATAATTGACACAGGTTTTAACCACATTTGCATGATCTGAATATTAAGAACTGTAATAGCACTTAAACTGAATGTAACTCGTTTTCTTCCGTGAAAGATAGACCTCCTAAATTTCAATTTAACCCCTTGGTTACTGAAAAGTTGTGTGTTCTAACGCCAGGACTGTCACTGAAACTTTACAGGGTATTTGAACAAAATCCTTAATGCTTAAGAGCTCTGAATGCAAGTGTCTGAATTCACGTAGATATCTTAAAAATCGTACATAATGTTTGCCAAACATAATTGTTTGTCAATGTTTTTAAATCCCTCATGTATAGAGCATCTTACTGTCCCTACTTCCTGTCACTCTTTGTCTATACAGCTGTTTGCCTCTGCAACTCCTAATTCGATAGCTGACGTCATAATCTGACCATTCGCTGACTGTTTTGGGATTTTTCTCCTCTTTTCATTCCAGGCTGTTCCCATGACCTTGGATGATGCACAAGCAGAGGAAGCTTTTGACCCAGAAAGAGTATCACTGTAGGATATATTTTACCCAAAGGCAGAGATTTCACAATCAGTAAAATGAGAGACAAGGACTGGATTTTATGTATTTCACTTTCCAGTGCACTTTACTACAGAATGTAAATAATGCTTGTGCTTTTATAGGTTTCATATTTGCATACATTCTTTTCTCTGTGACATTCAGTCCACTGCCTTTTTTTACTTTTTCTGATGCTTGAGAGAGCTGTCATACAGATTTATGGGTAAAAGACAGCATTGAGGATACATTTAGGATGCCTTACACTAGGGGCAGTTTGAACACATTCTAAAAGATTCTAAGGCCATCCTAGACATTCTCCTGAGACAGCATTTTCCGTGTTTCGAATGCACCCATAGTGTATTATTAATATCCTGATACTGTAGAAGAAATGGCTGCGGCACAGTGGAAGGGGTGGAGCTATCGAAGGCAGCTGCCATTTGAAATTTTCAAAATGGCCGACATCAAAAATCACATTTTCAGAATTTATACACCATTCGTAAAATGGTGGACTTTGATTGATTTCTTTAGCACAGTAGAGAGTACAAAATACCCATAATGCACTTTGTCATTTGTAGAAAACAGAGATTAGGGCACTTTCTTTGGACATGGGGATATCCATGGGTTTACTATTCACTTCCTGTATTCCTATTGATCACATGCTCAGCTTAGCCAATCAGAATCCATCAGGCGGATTTAGTGATTAACTGAAACAGCAGATTCTACATATCAATGCCTGCTGTATTTTACAGCATTAAGAGTATAGAAATAGTGTGCATTTGTATAAGCAATTAGTCAACTTAATTATACATTTAAAATGTACAATTCTTTGTTTAATCATCATATAATAACAAAAATAAAAGTCTTTGTTTGATTTTTAATTATTTATATCTATACTTATACATAGACAGTATATCACCCTAATGGTGATCAGTGAAGCTAAACTGTAGAGTCAGCTGTGTCGTCTCCATGCTCAGTTAGTTATCCTTTACAGTCCAGCTCTGTCCACTCATCTCTCTCATGGCCTGGCGGTGATGACTCAGGGTTTCTGCGTGTCCTGCAAGCAGGTTTCCGATGCAGAGGCACTGTGTAATCCTTAGCTTCCTTCCGCTTATTTCATTTCATCGTCTGAATCTTTCCACTCCCTCCCTTCCACCACTCGTTCACTCATTCATCTGTCTCCTCTGCTTCTCTCGCTCAGGTGAGCTTTCGGCTAAAATCCGGGGTTATTTTTGTACCTGAGATCCTTGAGCCGTCTGACATAATCCAGGTAGTTTCCAGTATTCAGATCCCACGCTAATAGTTTTAACACAATGCACACTATATTGTGACACAGCAGGGTTCATTCAAGTGAAATCACACAGCAAGTGAATGAACTAAAAAATATTAAAAGTCTGAAAGGACAAAGAAGATTCAGATTTGACTCAAATAACACTCTAATTTTATTTACTAATGGTAAATCAATGCCTCTTTCACCAAGAAACCAACATAGCCAAAGCTAACAAGCAACAGCTTTACTGCTCCTCTTGAAAATATTAGCTAGCATGATAACACTGACCAAGCAAACTAGCTAAATGCTAAAAGCTATCTGTTTCAATACAATCTGTCCAATGTAATGAGTAGAAACAATGAAAAATTACCTTCATCAAAATCACTGACTGTACCTTTAATGACTAACATCTGAAATAGACATAGAATATTTATAGCTTTATAATCTATTAGTAATGTCTGATGTTTTCAGTGTTCATTTTTTAGAACTAATGAAGTGTCCATTTTTTTTAATGGGTGTGAACCCGCTGGAGTAAACATACAGACACTACTGTAATTTTATGATGACTTGGTCGGACTTGATGATCGGCTCCTCCCCCTGTGTTTAGCAATGGTTTGCTCCAGTTTGAGTCCATTTAACTCCTCATATAGACTGGTCCAGAAATCATAGTAATGCCCTTTTTTCAAGTGTACACAAGGTTTGACTGTTAAAATTATATATTAGCTAGTAAAAATATTTTGAATAATGGCCAATTTTTCATGCGAAATATGAGAAAATACATGCTAATAGTTATAGTAGTAACAATAGTAAATATCATCTTCACTTCATCCATGATCTATACCGCTTATCCATCAGGGTCACAAGGAAGCCGGAGCTGAGAGGCAGGGTGCACCTGGGCATGTCGCCAATCTATGTCAGGGCAATACAGAGACGAACAACCATTCACACTCACAGCTATTGGCAATTTAATGTAGCCAGTAGTTCTAATCTGCATGTCTTTGTGCCGTGGGAGGAAACCGGAGCACCCGGAGGAAACTCATGCAGGCACGAGTCATCAGTCAGCCATCAGGATCAAACCCAGAACATTATCGCTGGGAGGCGTTAGTGCTAACCCCTGCGCCACCTAGCATAAATATTTCTAAATTTTATAACGTATAATGACATTACGCTGTATAATGTAACTATTACTATTAAACTACTCATTTATCATTTATTATACAATTGAGTAATTGAGTAAGATGCTCCAAATTAGTAAATTTTTGAAGAAATGGGCTTAGTAGTCTAATTTTTGTTGTATTAAATATTAAATTAAAAAGCATATATTTATTCATGTATATTTTATTTTTCATGAGGTAATTATTTATGTGTGACGGACAGTTGGACTAGTCATGATAAACATCATGTGATTTACTACTTCCTACTCCTTTTCAGATGTAATATTTATCTTGTTGTTTTTCTGAGATTTTGTTGTATATGTTTATTGTTCATTTTATTGATTGTTTTGTTGGTTTTCTTTCTAACATATGTTTTCTTTCTTTTTAACATGTTTGAAATTCTAAAAAGTAGTTAATTTTTGCAGAGGATTCCAGTTTTGGATTCCATTCCGTAACTCCAAGTGAAAAGACTTTACTATTTAATCCAATCTCTGTACCTGTGATAAATTAAGTAAATAAATAAAGACGATGAGGTTTCACTCGACGGGTGAAATGTGGACGTCTGTTGCTTTCATCAGGACAGGTCAAGAATGTTCAGTCCTCTAGCACAGGCGGAGACGCAGTTACTCGTTAAAATTTCGCAATCCGTCGTTTTCCACGCATCCTGCAGTGACAGAGAGTTTTTGTTCTGTAAGAAGTAATAAAAGACTAAGGCATATTGTGAAGTTGCAGGGTTAAAGGGTCACGTAATGTTTAACTGCTACAGCAACTCCCTGTGTTCACTACAAGCCTGCAAGTGTTCGTGACGTAACTTACACACACCGTGTGAGCACAGGAATGTCAGGAATGCAGCCGGTTTTCCTCAGTCTTGTCATGTGCTCATTTACAAAGATACGTTATCAAGATATTGAATTTCTTATAGGATTAACTGAAAGTCAACTTGCATTGTTGAAACAAAACAGTGAAAAGAAAAGAAAAAGATTGGGTTTGAGTTCAGTTTACTGCTTAGAAATGCTCTCTCAGGACATCTATTTAGATTTTTTTAGCCAACAAATTATATTCTAGCAAGTGGAAATTTCTTAGCTAAAGGCAAGTTTATCAAGCATACCATATTATTAGATTAATACAAAACATTTTGATTTTTAATTCATTTAAACCTTAAAATATTAAATATGTCTAATAACATCATTTATTTTTATACTCATAATGATAGCTTAATTCATTTATCATAATATAAACAATGTTTATTTATTAATAATAGTATATTATTTTAGTATATTATTAGTTTTTTATTAATATAGTCATCTCATAAAGAGAAATATTAGATCACTTTTAGTTTCTAATTGACAAACATTTTGAATATGTATTTCACAGTTTTTGTTTCTCTTTTGGGCAAAATGACCTCAACATCACCTCTGTAAAATAAATTAGAGTTTTAAAAACAAGCTTTCATATTAATTAGAAATGAGAAGTCAAGAAAACATCTTTTTCCCATTGCCATCACATTAGAATATAACAGTTATATCCACAAACTTGACCACATAACAAAATTGAAAGTGAATACACAAGCAGAGCATATCAAGAAATGAACCTTTTCCTTGAACTTTAAAGCTCCATGCAGCGAAGCACATGACTCATTACAAACCAACAATAAAGTCATGCTGCTTTACAGCAGTCTGCCCATGTGAGCTCACTCTCCCGCTGAGAACTCATTTTCATCAGCCAAGTGGCTTCAGCTCTTTAAATAGCTGCATGATGAGAAGAGCATGTCACTAGCATGACATTGGGCAGGTAATAGCAAAGTCCCTATGGTTAAAAAAGGAAAATGTTCTTCCCGTGTGTCAGTGATGGATCATGTGGCCTGTGCCAGGTCTTCTGCTGTATGGAGGCGACTATACAGGCAGAGCAGGGTGGGGGGAGGCGGGGTCTTAGGGGGAGTCATGATCCGACAGTCTAGGTCATTAGGGGCTTAGCATGCACTAATGATGATACAGATATGAAGAGACAGATTTAAGACTCTCCTGAGCTCCTGTACACACTGTACCAGTCAGACTGAGCCAGGAAAAGCCCCCAAATCACTCGACATTTTAATAAGGTCTCGCTCTTAAAGGAGTATTGCGTTGTTTAGTGAAGTAAAGCTAAGATTTCAGTATTTAATTCACTATATTCAAACTCCTTGATCAAAGTTTTCACTAATATAAAACCCATATGTTATAGACAGACAGACAGACAAAAAGATAGATAGATAGATAGATAGATAGATAGATAGATAGATAGATAGATAGATAGATAGATAGATAGATAGATAGATATGGATGGTTGGATAGAAAGATGGATGAATTAATGGATGAAGGGGCAGACAGACAAACAGGCTGGTGGATACATTGATAGACAGACAGACACATGGATATGCAGACAGATTGTCATAGATGGATAGACAGATAGACACATGAAAATATAGATAGATAGATGGATGAATGGACAGACAGAAGCATGGGTGGATGGAAGAAAGACAAACTGATGAATGGAGAGATAGCTAGACTAACAGATGGGTGAATAGATAGTTGGATGGAAAGACATGTATGTATGGATGAACAGGTAGACAGGTAATTAGACAGGTGAGTGCATGGATACACACACAAATGTGAATTCATATATAGAGAGATGGCTGGATGGATGGATGGGTGAACAGCCTGACAGACAGCCTGATGGATAGATGGATAGACAGACAGATAGACTGGTGGATGTATGGATAAATAGGGTGAATATGGAGGGAGAAATAGATGGACAGATTAATAGGTGTCTGGTCGGATGGATGGATGGATGGATGGGATTTTGGTAGATAGACAGATAACCAGCCTGATGGATAGACACACAGATGGTGGATGGATGGATGGATGGATGGATGGATGGATGGATAAGTGGATAGACAGACAGACAGATAGATATTATACTATAATGGTCTTTATGAAGTAAAGAGTGTTCTTAGTGTTCGCTGTCCTGCTGTGATTGTGGAGAACCAGTAACTCTGAAAAGTAACCACTGGTGAGTAAGTAGGATAAATATGTGTTTACTGTAAGGGTTATAAAAAAAAACAATTGGCTAAAAATAACACAGAATATACTGGTGTGATGGCATTTTGTCTCCAGGTCCTATAAAAACAAGCTGACTATAACTGCAGGGTGTCTACGACTCATTTACAGTTAAATCAATAACAATTGATTCATAAGTCTTTCCTATTGCTTATGTAATCAGATGATCTGTTTTTCCCTTGCTGTAATTTCTGCTTTATGACTTTATGAGTGCATACACAATGCCTTCTTTTAAAAGAAACTGTACATAGTGCAAGATATTTCAGCTATGGTGTTATGGTCCTCAATATGGGTTCTTGAATGAACACAAATTCCCAAAAAACAAACTTGTCAAGAACAATTAAAGGAATTCTTTGGTCTTGTCTAAAATGTCAAAGATAAAGATCTGTTTCTCACTCACCAACAAAAACGACAATTGCAACTGTAATGGCTGACGAGGGGACTTCAGTTTTCTTTATTTTTGTATTTTTGCTCTATTTCTGACTTTGCTCCTTCAGGAGGAGGCTCTGGTTAGCTAAGTTAATTAGCTAGCTAGCAGCCTCCTGTGGGAACTGTATAGCTAGCTAGTTAAATGTAAAAATATTTTCTTAATAATATTGATACACTAATGTTATAACCAGCATTAACCAGTGAAAGGTATCTGAAATAAACATGTACTTAGTGGACTATTTAAATATTTTGCTTTATGTAGTAGTAATTAACCTGGAAGCTCGACTAGCGTGCTGGAGTGACGTTCCCGGAGCAGTTAGATTTATGTGACTCTTATTAGTGAAGAATGCTGGAATATATTGGGAAACATATAAAATGACAAAGTTATTTAAGTTGTAACTGATCACATAATACCCCTTTGTCTTAAGTTAATTAGCTACTTAGCATTTTAGCTAGCATTTCTTGTGGAATCTGATAGCATGTTTGCAGTTTGTCAGCAGTTGTTCAAGGTAAATCAGTAAAAACATCCATCCTGGAAGCACAAGTTCATTTCAAACCTTCTGTATACAAAACTCTATAGACTTATCTCACACATGAATTCATATACACACGTATCATGTATCATGGATAATCAGATACCATCAGTCCTATCTTTTCTGACCCTTCTAGAGGTCTCCTAGGGAAGTTCTCAACCCTGGTTCAGGGTCACGTTCGACTTTTGAGCCGTCGAGTGTTTACCAGAGCACACACGGGATTCAGGTTAATGAGGGATCATAGTGTTGTTGCTAAGAGTGTTAGTAAGAGTCGAAGCAGGAGTAGTGCTGGTGATCGGTTGCTGGAGATTTTCCACTTGACTGTGCTTTGTGTTTGCCCTGCCACACACACACACACAAACACAATTTCTAGTTCTTTTTACTGTTAACGACAAAAGCTAATAGTGATACAATGCAAAAAACAGAAGAAAAGCACGATCAGCACTCAATCTGACACTGATTTGAGTAATTACAAGTCTAACATTTAACTGATATGACTAGTAAAATTGAATATATCACAATTCTGGCACCTGACAGCTCTATAATCGGTTTAAGGCTCTGTTCCCCTGAAAATAACACACACACAAGCAAGTTTCTGTCTAGACTGGAGTACATTATTTGGAAGAAAGAGGTGTTTATGTAGAAATTAACTCTTCATATGGAACTTAGTTCTTACTTTCCTCCCTCAGTAGGACGCTCTGGTTAGCTAAGGTAGCTAGCTAGCTAGCAGCCTCCTGTGGTAATTTTAGCTGCACTGTAAAAGATTCCCATAGATTTGTACTGTAATTTACTGGCAGCTTTGGTTGCCATTAAAGGACAGAAAAAATTTGCAGTAAAAAACTGTAATATATTTTCAGTAAAGTACTACTACATAATTTAGAATGATACATCATATTTGCAGGATACAACTGAGCTGAAGGGTCTTACTGAAAGGATCCAATCAACACGGTTTGGTGGTGAGGGGATTTGAACACACAGCTTAATTGTGACTGAGCCAACACTGATTAACAACCAAAACCAGTGATTCAATGCAATAATTTAATGTAGTTAATTCAATGTTAGAAATAGTTGAATTAGTGCAAAATTGTTGTAGTGTTGTTGTGGCTCAGTGGATAAGGTGTAGATTACAGCCCAGAGGGTGGTGTGTTTGAATCCCAGATCTGGCATGATTAGGTAAGACCCTTAATGTTTAGCTTGATTGTAAGCTGCATCACCCAAAAGTGCAAGTGTACTGGCTTATGTATGCTAAGATATTATAACACTTTTCCGTAAATGTAAATATACAGTTGTTTACAGTAAATTTTACAATACTTTACTATCAACCCAAGCTGCCAGTCAATTACTGTAAAAATCTACGGGAATGTTTCTTACAGAGTGGCCTGTTTTGTAATTGATCGATTGTTTTAATGGAAAACCAGATGATATAACCAGTGTTAACCAGTAAATAGTACTAATAATAAGTAATAATCTTGGCAGACTGCTTCAATATCGCAATGACTTATTTCGTACTAATTAGCCTTGTATGCTAGCTAGCAAGCTGGAGTGGGCTTCCCTGATGAGCTCCATTTTTGAAATATAAATGAAAAAAAAAAAAAAGATTTCAGTTGCAAGAGATTAAATAAAAGGTCTTTGTAATGGACTCGACCGTGTGTCAAGATCAAATGTACCTTTATATTTCATTCTGCATGCATGAGCACTTTTTTTGAACAGATGCAAATCAGCAGGTCCTGTATGATATCAAGCTAGTTCCACCAGAACAAACTAAAGAAACCTGAGCATGTGCACGTGCACACACGCACACCAACAGCAAACCAAAGAGCTTACAGTAAACAAGCAGCGAGCAGCGCTCACAACACCAGCTGAGTAAAGTGTTCTCTGCATGAGTCGAGCTATTCTTAGTGAAGCAAATGTAGAAAACCATGGGATGTAAAGAGCAGGTCATTACTCACAAAATCAGGGCTTCAAAACACACAGCACAAAACAAAAAAAAACACCACCGGAATTTCTATTTTAGCTAAACCACAGCTGTCGGAAAACAGTTGTGTCTCTTTGTGGAGCTGAAATGTTTTGCTGATGTCAGAAAGGATCGTGCACATCACAGTTGTATAAATCACATTAATGAACCAGACACTTAGCTTAAATAATGTTTGCGCAGCCTCTAAAACTACATTTCAGACTGTTGTTTTTCTTTTCCCTGTTAGTATTGCTGTATTTCAGTTTGCTACAGTCATGCATTATGCAGTACACTACATAGTGTACTGTTTAGAGTGCAGCCATTTTTGTAGTGATTTTCAGCAAATTTTCAGCTAAATATATTCCCTGGACATGATTCCACACATAGTTACCCTTCCACACTGAATATCACAATATATTTATGTGCACAAAGCCTTATTTAGAGAATATACTGAGACCTGATGGCAACATATGTAGCTTGCTAGCTAGCTATTTAATTAGCTATCTAGCTATGCTAGTCAATCTTCGCTACAAGCGTTCATCCTGTTTTAAAAAATTAAATCATATGTTTTTATATAAATGTATCTCGAAGCCATGATACATGATCAAAATGAGACAAATAAACAGTTACATGTTATTTTAGTATAGTTATGTTTGTTTTATAATAATAAATAAATTAAAAAAAACATTTGCGCAATTAGAATACTGTGATCTAACTTGCAAGTTACTGCACGCTGCATATCCTTTCTGAGTAGAAAAGGTCGTCTGGAACTTAGTCGAATACTGTCGTCTCAGGTTGGTGCTCTCGTGTTCAGATGTATTCATTAATTCTTTCCTGGACGGAGTTTATGGATGTGTTCTCACGCTGCGGATGCCTCAAAGTCCTTAAAATGAAACCGACCAGAGTCTAATCCTACTGATGCTTCTGTTTTTGCGAATGAAGCCTTTGTTCAGAGATTAATATCTGTGACATGACAGTGATAAAAAAAAAAAATTTTTTTAACTGTTTTAATCTTGTTTTTGTACAGTTTTAATCCAAACAAAGAACATTTGGCCTCATGACAAGAAATCATGCAATGAATGTAAACAGTTTTGCATACGTATGGATCATTTAATACCAGAAACGACATTGATATTATGCAAAGAAGACGTTTTTAAAGGAGTAATGCAATGTGTGTGATTATCTCTCAGATTTTATCTAGAATGATAACTCTATTGCAGTGATTTGGGGTTTAGCAAAAACATATTTAGTGTGTGTGTGTGTGTGTGTGTGTTAAAAGTGTGCATACTATAGTATGATATATTAAACCTTTAGGTGTGTGTATGAGATACAGAGAGAGAGAGTGCCAGTGTGTGTGTGTTTTTGTCTTGAATCCAGTATAAAATCTCCTCCTACAGAGGAATGCAGTCGCTGCTCGCTGTCTCACCTACAGGGTTCCTGCAGCCTGGGTTCAATCATACGCTCCATTCTCTCTCTCTCTCTCTCACACACACACACACACCCACACACACTCGTACACACACGCACACACACACGTACACATCAGTCTCAGCATGGTGTTCCAATGGAAAAACCTCACCTGACTTTCCATGCACTTAACACTGGGGTTATAGTAACATAGCAAACCCTAAATATTATCAGTATTATTGGATTCCATCTTTGTCATCTGAAGGAATTTAAGCTTTTTCTACCCAGCAGGTTTGTTTACATGACAACCCTGCTCAGAGCACTTAATCCTTAAATACTGATTATATTGTATTATTCAGTGAAATATCACCATATAATTATGAGTTTACATAGCAGAGAAAATCATAGGTGTAGTACCTGTTTAACAGCCTGTCATTTCAATCTAATACACTTAATTCTTTTGTATCACAGTGCAGTTGAATTCAGAAATTTCTGAAAAAGACTCATTTGTTGTTTCATTTGATTGAATCTGTTAATGGGAGCTGTTCACAGGCTGCTATTTGATGATCCAAAGATTTCCTTGTGTATCTACAGACTCAAAGTACTATATATGAGCACCATTTCATTACTTGATGTGATATAATCATGTAGCCCAAGTTGTATTGCATGTAGTAACTTTAAGAAATTGAATACTTTCTTCAAATACCTTCCACATGCTAAATAAATGGGTGGTAAATCCATTGCTACCCACGATTATGAGATGAATATGTTCAATACCCTGCAGTTCAAAACTGAGATGTTTTTGTGCATTTTTGATATATCATTTGATATATCAGCTTTATTTCTATATCCATTTTGTGTAAATACGTATACTAACCCGAGCCACAGAGGGCCAATGTGGGTCATCCCAAAAACCTGCATGCTCGATAGTACCCATGCGCTATAGTATACGCCCACCGCTCCTATACAGTATATAATATAATACCATCTGTAAGCAGGGAAAAAAAAAATTTTAATTTAATTTACAAGAGTGCTTCAACATTTTTCAACCTAATTTCTTCCCACCATGTCTGTAGTGCATGTCCCACGTTTGACACGTTTTTCATTTCTCTTAAAATGACATGAAATCACCAAAACTCACTTACAATGGAAGTCTAAGGGCAGATGTTGAAATGCATCAATAAACTGAAATTCATTTACAAAGAAAAACTACACTCTAACAATAAAGCTGTTGGGATGAATACAGATGTGAGGGAACATTTTTGTCAAATCTATTCGGATGCATTTTGTTCAGTTTGAGTTGAGAAACACTGGAGATAAACAAATGGTAACACATTAGTGCTGATTTCAGCAGAGAAGGTAGGAATGCATTAGCTAAATCCAACTAACAAACATTTTATCTCTTAAATGTTATCAAGCATGATAACTCTATTGCAGTGTTTTGGGGGTTAACGCAAACGTACTTAGCATGATGTGTGTGTGTGTGTGTGTGATGTGTGAGCTTGCGAATTTGTGAGGTGTCACTAAGTTAACTCTAAATTCTGTCCAGTAAGGAGACAGTACAGTCAACTGAGGATCAGCTGAAACGTAATATATTTAGTGCCTAGTACAGATATGAGCGAATGCAAAGTGAGACCTCCACGAGTCGCTTATAATTTAGTGCCGAGTTTCCACAGGTGTTGAGTTTCAGTCCAGTTAGCCAGCATTGCTGTTATCAGCTGAGAGTAACTAGCACCTCTACTGTCTGGCTGACACATGCTTTAGATAGCAGTCTTTATTGTGTGGCTAAATTTATGCTTAAGCAGGTTGTGTAAGGCAGAAGACTTGCTTCTCCAGTAACAATCCATATGGTTGTCATTTTATGGTTTTTGGCCTCTTTGCTTGTGGGAATACTTTTAAAAATCTTTTTTTTTTTTTTAGATGTTCTTCTGATATGTACATAGCTGCACTCGATTCAGGTCAAACCAAGCACTAATATAGAATGTGGTGTTTTATCCAGCAGGGATGTTTTAAATAACTCAAAAACTTTAGGGTAAAAAATGATTATTAGCTCTTTAAGACACCTAAATTCTAAACCAGATATCCAAATTTTTATATCCAAAATGTAATTTTTATCCATGTAGATAAATGTTTTAGCCATGTTGTAACCAGTTTTTATGTACCAGCCCAAATTATGTAGCTTATTATTAATTGTAAATATATTTATGTAAGAATTTAACTTAACCTTTAAAATAGCCTTATAAAACTGACGAAGTTGTCATATTTACTACAAGAAGTATAATTCCTTGGCATTTTCTACTCAAATAACATTAGCTAGCATATTACTTAGCAAGCTAACATGCCATGCTATCAAAATAATGCATAAGTAATGAATAGTTACTACACATATATCATTTTGTGTGACTGAACTAAGTTCTGAATAAATTAAATTCAATTAAATAAATTTAGATCCTCAAGCAAACAAACATTTGGGTCACATCGACCCTGAAAAGCTAAACCCAGTGACTGAGTT
This sequence comes from Notoglanidium macrostoma, assembly GCA_030068235.1. Taxonomy (NCBI): domain Eukaryota; kingdom Metazoa; phylum Chordata; class Actinopteri; order Siluriformes; family Auchenoglanididae; genus Notoglanidium; species Notoglanidium macrostoma. The sequence goes on along the minus strand of JAQQZR010000021.1, from coordinate 2,653,267 downwards.
GTAGCTACTGGCTAACATGGAGCTAGCATGAAGCACACAGATAGTTTTTTCTGCTAGCCACACACTGCTAAAGTATTTGTGTGTGTGTGTGTGCGTGCGTGCGTGTGTGTGAATAACAAATATATTCTTAAATGTTAATCATTTCATATTCATTAAGTATTTGGAAACTAGCAATATGTAGCAAATTTCAAGCAAATAGATGAAAATTTACTGAATAACATATATGATTGAGATCATTGTGATTTACATTAATTACGCATGCAGCCAGTTATTAAGCTTCAAGACAGAGATTTCTACTGGTCATGAACCCACGTAACCACGCTAACCTAATACTCCCCCAGCACTCTTTTATTTTTCCTTTTTTTTCTTTTCTGTCATGTGAGGCGTGTGCAGCTGTGCCTATGCTTGACTTGGCTCGGCTTAGATCGGATCAACTTTCCGCAGCTTTGAGGAGGATTTAACTGTACTTCTCTATGAAAATCAAAAGTGCTGTTGATTCAAAGCTAATCGGCTCATTAAAGCACTTTAAACACACCCCAGTAGTCTTTACGTGAGAACTATACAAGAGCAGTTCCTAGGAGACATTCATACTCCAAAATAAGACATTTCCTTCTTTCATAGGCACACAATACGAAGCACAAAAAAAGCTTTTTAGGTTATTCCATGATTGTGGTGTTATTTGTGTCCACTTATATTACATATGTATGTAAAGTAAAGGTAAAAGTGTCCTTCACAACAACCCACGTGCACGTTTCAGGAAAGAAAAAATAACATTATAACTACACTTTACCATTAAAAATAATCATTATGCTAAATGCTTTTAAAATCTTATTATTTTTGCATGAACATGTGATTCCATTTAACAATTTATGCTTGAAGCATCATAGTTCCTGTTACCCGAGCACATTCACCCATGTGAAAGATATGGGATACTTTACAAGTCACATGTTCACAAAGAAGAGTAAACATCTAAGTTTCCTGAAGATTATGGGAAGAAGAAAACTAAGTCCTCTCAGTCTTTTTTTCTTTATTTTCGGTGGTACTGTGATATTGACTGACAACGTAACTTTGAAAATAAAACCTACTGATTCAATATAAAATATTAATTACAAATGGGAAATTTTAAGTTCATCATTTTAAGTGCATACATAAAAACTCAAGCCTGAGTTATTCGTTTATAGGCAAGCCCTTATCAGCAAAGAAAACTTGATATGAGAAAAATGAGACTGGTGCCTGAGATGGGTTATATTTTTGGTTAAATTCATGTTTTCTTAGATTAGATGGGGAAAATGATTTTAAAAATTACATAACATGAAATTGTAGCTAAGAGCATGTTAATGATGTAAGCTGCATCACCTTGGTCTACAGACTATGAAGGGAAACTAATATGCCCTCTTGATGAAAAATAAAACTATAAAATGGTGAATGAGACAGAAACACATACAGGAAAGTGCAGATAGAGTGCATGGGAATCTAAACCTAAATTCTTGAAAAAAATTCTTGTGTAAGACTTCAAAATCTTTATTGATAATTGCCTAATAATGGAATAAAATGTTAAGTTGTTACATATTATTTTTTATATCTATAACTATGTATAGATGGGCGGCACGGTGGTGCAGTAGTTAGCACTGTCACCTCACAGCAAGAAGGTCCTGGGTTCGATCCCCGGGTCACCCAGGGTGCCTTT
>JAQQZR010000021.1:2640703-2651480 GCA_030068235.1 Notoglanidium macrostoma | reverse complement strand
CCCGCCTCTCACCCCAAGATGCTGGGATTGGCTCCAGCTTCCCCGCCACCCAGACGGATAAAGCGGTGTAGATAATGTATGGATCGATGGATAGCCAAATGATTGTTTAAGAGTTCTCTGGATAGTTAGGGGATCTACCGGGAAGTTTTTCTAAATGAGAGATGTTTGTTAAAAAGCTGCATAAATGCTTTAATGTTCCCCCAGAGATAAAAAAAAAAAAATGTACTTCACTGAGCCAAGTTTCCCAAAAACATTGCAGCACAAGCGTCATGGTTAAACGGTGGGCAGAGCATCACACTGAAACTCTCTCTCCAAGTTAAGATGAGTTTAACTTGGCATAGTTTTTGCGAAACTCGAGCCTGCTCTCCTGGCTAGTGTTTAATCTGCTCTATAACCCTTTCTCTGCTACTGCTGCTCCTGATTTTCCTGATGTAACAGTTGCTCCTAAATACAGTCCCAATCCCACCCAAACGCCACTGACGTCAGCTTGCTTGCTCTTTTACTTTTAAATGAATGCACAGAGCCCTGAGCCAAGCTCAAAGCACAAGAGGCTGAATGAAACACTGATACCTCTAGAGAAAAGTGTTCTCCGGTTCCGCTATCACGCCATTTTCCCTTCCTGAATAATGTAGACCACAACCGGGCCTGCAGTCAGAAGGTTCTGGAAAGAGAATAGCGTCTCTTTTTCTTTTTTTCCTTTCTTTTTGTATGTAGAACAAGACGTTTTTATGTGAGACCAGGCCAAAATAAACTAAATTAGGTTTCAGGAACACATGTTAAATTTAAATTCCATTAGTTTCTAGTTTTGTAATTTTAACTCACGTTAGGATTTTGACCTGTTGAGTATCAGAGCTCTTTCTTTACTTTCTACATGCTAGCATATCTTTTCGCTGCTTTTCTGTGACACCGAAAAACCAAAATGCTGTAATATTAAATAATAATCACTATATTTTAATAATAATAATCTTTATTATATGGCACTTTTTATTTTGAGTTCAGTATTTTATATATAAAAACACACTTAATGAAGCAATTTCTATTAATCTATTATGGCCAAGTTAGAACGAGTGCGTTTTTGATCTGGATTTACGTATAGCGTAAAACACTATAGTGTTTTCAGGATCACTGTTTTAGAGATTGTACTCTCCATTGCCTAGTTGTGCTGGCAACATTTCTAAGAAACATTTCTGCGCTTCTAAAATAACCAAAACCTGTCCAGTCCCAGTCCCTACCCTCTTGAGATGTAACCCAATATATTATTCAGTATAAACAGACAATGAATCTGTTCTAAACAAATACAAATACAGATACACATAGAAGGCACACTATTCCCCTTTTTTTTTCTTTATTTTTTGGTAAAGTTTACCTGAGAGTTTCATGAGGTATTTGTTGGTTGAGACTAGAGATATACGTCAGCGCTGGAATCTCATGGGACGCCAATACATAAGTTACGCAAGCAGGATTGAGTGAACCAGTGATAAGATATGAAGCTCTTGGGTGAAAGAAAGACACTCTTAGTAAATTCTTGATTACAGAATTCTTAGTAACTGTTCAGGGTCATGGTGTTTTAAATTAGGCTATTTTAAATAAGCACCCAGTGTTCGAACACTCGGGATAGGCTCCGGATCCACCATTGGTCAAGATTTTCTCACCCAAAGATCTTTAATGTTAGAACATAATTTGTGTTGTGTTTATACTCATTTTAATCTCAGAGCTCAACATCTGCCTTTAGGCTTCCATTCGAAATGATTTTTTTGAGTAAACACGTTTTCTGTTTTCTTCCGTCAGTGCGTCAAACTTCTGATGCGTGGTAACTTTACAGAAACAGCGGCTGAAGATAATATTATTTTCATACAATGCAGTAAAGTAGGGACTGTTCAAAACAGTGTGTCTTCATCACGTAGTCTGTCACTCTTCACCGTCACTGTTTACTTCTTTTCATAATCATTCGTACCCCGTGGGCAGACTGAAGGAACAGCGTGTTGTGAAGGGAGCACACACACACGCGCACACACACACACACACACATGTTAAACCTGTTACAGTCGGCTAGAACTGCACGCAGCCAGACCAAGACTATAGCACAGTAAACAGACTTCAGATGTACAGTATGTGTTGGTGTTGTGTGTGCTGGAAGAGAATGTGGTGTGTGGGAGAGGCAGAGAGTGTGTGTACACTGGGAGAAAGAACCAAAACAAAGAGAAAGAAAGAGCAAACGGAGCAGAGAAGAAAGAAACCTTGGCTATTAAATTGCATGCCAGGCTCCACGAAATAGAGCCAAAGAACAGAAAGGACAGTGAAAGTCTGTCCTCACATACTTTCCATAAGATCTTCAGTGGAGCTCGAAGGCAGTCGCCACCTTGTACAGTATTTTCACACACTCAGTGTTGCAGCTTGCCCGACTTTCCCTGACTTTCCACTTGACATACACACTCCATGACTATTAGTTAGGCTACTCAAAATACACGCTGGCCTTTGCTAGGCTCGCTAGTAGGAAAGTATTTACTGGTGTGAGGTTGCATACAGTGGTTATTGAACATTTGTGATAGGCCCATGTATCCAAAGTTTATAAAAATTGCTGATATACGGTCGAGTTTCATTAAAACATTTTAATAAATGTAGTACAAGAGGGGTGCAGTGGTCAGCACCGTCACCTCACAGGAAGAAGGTCCCGGGATCGAACCTGCAGGCTGACTGGGGACTTTCTGTGTGAAGTTTGTATCTTCTTCATGTGCCTGTGTGGGTTTCCTCAGTGTGCTCTGGTTTCCTCTGGTACACTCCATGCAGATTAGGTCAACTGGCTACTCTAAATTGCCCACAGGAGTGACTGTGAGTGTGAACGGTTGCTCGTCTCTGTGTTAGCCCTGTGATAGATTGGAGACCTGCCCAGGGTGTACCTCACCAGCTGGAATTGACTCCAGCTTCTCCATGACTTAACGGATAAGCGCTATAGATAACAGATAAATAGTAGGAGGGATTCCCTGTTCCATTAATATTGAAATGAGTGAATAGATCCAGGAACGTGTTTACGAATAAACAAATATTCAACTCAATGTTTTGTTTTTAATGGAAATTGTCACAAAACAAGTGAACAGAAATCCCTATTGAGCAAGACAGAGGAGAAGAAAAATCTCTTTGAGATGACATGAGGAAAAAATTGTGACTCAGAAGGGAAAATGAATGGGATGAGTGTCAGGACTGTCTTTATGATTACAGCAGCAGGTTTTTTTAGGTACAAATCTACAGTAGGTCTGTAAGATTATCCTTTGAAACATGGGCTGTATTTGGGAATCTCTTGGGGTATCCATGTGAACTGTATTTGGGAATCTTTCGGGGTATCCATGTAAGACCATCCACATCAGCAGAAAGCGAGTCACGTGTACAGAAGTAGAGCATGGATCAAGCTACTCTGTAGATCTGGTATTATAGTAAATACACTGCAAATTCTGCACAAAGATGTAAACTGGCTGCAGAATTATCCCAAAAAAAAATAATAAAATAGAGTGAGAGATAAAAAGCGAAAGTATTTATAAAGAAACTTCCTGAATATCTTCAGTTGGTCTTGAAATCAGTTTCGCTCACATCTCGGCTCAGATTCCCCATTTCACTCTGTGTAAGCATTTAGCCATCTATAAATAAATTCCCGAACGGTTCTAAGTTGCACACTTGAAATCCTTCACATTGCTGAAAGCGACATCAGACGTCAGCAATCCTGAATATCTCAAAACACGAGTCGTCTAGCACCAAACTAAAGGTTGCAGTAGTAAAGAATTCGTATATGAATAAATTACGTTGCACATTAAAACGTGTTGATGTCGCTGTCTTTCTCCAGATGACACAGTGTTAAAACTGATTCAGGAGTATGTTTTCGAAAGTAAACAAATATGTTGTTGTTTACAGTGGCATGTTCTGTACTGTGAGAAGTTTAATGTATGCAGCTGATATTTAAAAGGAGGAGGCGGTGGTTTGTCTTGACAGGCAGATGGAGGGTGAGACTGAGGGCAAGTTGCTCTTATTACCCTGTCTGACCCCTTACTGTGCTTCATAATATTTGGGCACAGAAGCCTGGAAGTGCTTTATAAACATATATATATTTTAAAATCTAGTGGTCTATACAGATTGGCAATTTTATTACCACTGTTTATCTAGGCAGTTGCTTCACTTCCTGTTTGACTCAGGCTTTCACTAAGCTCCTAAAATGTCAATAAATCTCCAGGTGGAGCTCCACATTTACAATTTATTAAACATCTTAGAAACACACTGTACATGTACTGCATAAAAATCCCAGTAAGAGTGCTACACATCATGCTAAGGCTACGCTAGTTTATTTCCTGCTTGCTAACATGTGTTAACGTAGCCTTTTAGCAAGGCATCACAGACTTTTATACTGTACTATACAGTAGATTCTATTCATTAGCTTACATTCAACATGAATTAGAGGTGGCACTGATTTTGCAAGAGAAGCTTAAAAGCCATGAAGCAAACATATAGCCGGATCAGAGCGGTTCGGTTTCATCAACAATGTTGTTCTGTTCTCTTTCTTTCTCTCTGGAACATTCATACATGATCTTGCGTAATTGTAAAGAAACCAAGCAGAGCACACTGACTGTGGAAGTTTGCCAAGTTTTATTAGTTTTTTTTTTTTTAAACACAGCTTGTTTCATGTAGCATTTATTTCAAAATAAAAGCATGCAGTCTAAGTATATAGTCATTCTGCCCGCTCATTACATTTTACACCTTGATATTGCATCCCAGCTCATGTCTGCTAGCTGGCTCGTGTTAATTTGGCCCTTGAGCGAGCTGTAAAAAGACTCTCATATTTATATTAGCATTCATTAGATTGTAACTCCTATACAAATCACAGAAATGCAAAAGGTTTAGAGAAACAGAGTGCAGAGTAAATCATGACCAGCAGACTGAGGGACGTTTATTAGCCCTACATCAGCAGAATCAGCGTGCACAGCTTCTAAATGCACTGCAGGGGTTTCAGATTTCTCTAACGTCTGATAGCTTCATGACATTTTGCTGTCTCAGGCCACTACATGCCTGTACAGTTCGAGGTTTGTGAAGCTGTGTTGGAAAACTGTGCTGGGGTTGTTAAGCTGTGAGTGAGCTAATCCGTTCACAGCAAAGTATTTAAAAATAAAATGGTACGATGTTGCGACACTATATACTGTATAGCCTTCATGCTTACAACCAAGATTAAACGTTACATTAGTTGTTAATAACAACTCCATAATAAGCAGCATTTAACTTCCTGTGTGTACGCACTCATAGAACATGCAAAGCATGGCTTTAAACACACTTCTGGTCACACTGGTTAATTCGAGAAGGAAGGGGGGTGTTTATGGGAAAGGCGGGAGGTCACAGAACAGCGTGAGCAGAATGATTTTGCAACCGAAAAACACATGGGTGGGAACTGGTGTACTAGACTAGCACTTTGAGCTCTGACTAAGCCGGATCAGAGCGGTTGACAGCAGCACGTTTCACCCCGATGTTCTCCTGCAGTGTACAGCACAAACTCAGACTTCCCAAAAAACAATGTCCCCATCCACATACACACACACACACACACACACATACACCTGCAGGCATTAAAGTCACATTTAAAGAACATTTGTTTATAACAGTGAAGAAACCTGTCCAAACACGCTTCCTGTGGACGTCTGCCATGTGTTTTAACACAATTCACGGACTGACTGTATGAGCAGTTCACATCCCACATATGCAGGTACAGCCAAGAAGAGAGGATTTGTACTGAAATCACACACAGATGTGACTTTCAAAATATATCATGCAGGCCAGAACTGTTTTAACATGTCCCAAGTGAGACATCCAAGTCAAACCAACTCATAGTGGTGACTGTGAGCATTCATAACAAAACTAGAGTTTAATATGTGGAGTTTATTTTTAAATTGTTTGATTCAGACTGAGAAAAATCACTAAACTGGTGAACGCAGTGCTCTTTTCGAGGGGATGGAGTGAAGCATGCTCAAACAGTTGCTAACAGGTGCCAGATTATATTATAGACACTTATCTTCCGAAGAATACAATACAGTACAATACAGTAGAGTTTAGCAGAATAGAAAATAATAGATTATATGTTATTTCTTAAAGGAAGGAGACGTCTTTGGTCACAGCACCACCAAATAACTATTTCCAGTATACATTTACAGTAGTTCTATAATATCTATCAAAAACACAGGCAAAATGAAGTGACTGTGAGTAGACATGACATGAATGAAATGGTAGATGGGATAACTCATTGTTTTAAAGTAAATATAGTACCAAAAAGCGAGTTTAATACAAAATAAAATTAATAAAAAGCGCATGAATGGCACAAACAACGGGCTGTTGGGAACAATGGTCACCACAGTTCTGTTCCTTTGGTAGGTAGCTAGTTAATGTTTAGAAACTGCTAATGAACAGTTATGATGTTTTTTTTTTTAATGTATCATGAATGATGTATCGGGTGGCACGGTGGTGCAGTGGTTAGCACTGTTAGAAATATTAGAAAGTCTAGCATCTGAGGTAAAAAAAAATATTTTCCTTTAACTTTTAGATAAACAGCAGGGAAATCCATGATTTCTTCCTTGAGTTGGTCATGTGTGGCCTTTTTTTGTCTGTAAAATTAGCAGTTAACCTCATTAATATCTTTATTTAGGTACCAACTTGATACATGTTTCTCCTAAAACACCTTAACAGAAAAAGATAGAGATTTTTTTTTTTGCAGCTTTGAAAGAAATACCTGCTGAATGACAGCAACTGACTGCAGAAGGTTAACTCCAGCCATGAAACTGTGGCCAGAGCTGCTAATGTGAGTTCTTCTTTCATCATGTGCTCTGGTTATCAAATGACTCATTCGACTTTCTGCAAGCTCTGTCACTTATAACGAAACAGCCCACACACTCGTCACTTTGGAGTAGATCAGAACGAATCATTTGTGTCGTTTGTAATGACCAGAAAAAAGTTTCATTTAATGTTGAATAACTCACTTTTCACAGAAGGGCTGATATTTATAACAAACTGGTTGATTCAAATTATTACTAACATGCATTTGTAAGATTATCTATGTGCTAAACATGACAATTCTTTTCTAGTGACTGTCTTAAATGACTCCATAAGAAAAAACTGCCTTTATCTCTGCCATTCTTTCCAACATCATTCGTTTATACATACCTAGACACTAATCTAGGCCTTCTAGGCAGTGTTCCTGATCTGCAGGGACTTGTAAATGCACTCTAGACTGTATCAGATCTATTACTATAACTGGTTCAAAACTACATAAAGTATAAGACAGCGTACTAAGCTTTGATTAAGATGTCGCCTGAAGGAAGAGACAAAGTTCAAAGCTAAAGATGCAAAGAGACTCAGAGGATGAAATGATCTGCAGCGTTATATAACACAGGCTTTAAACTCATATTACAATGGCTGGGTTCCAAACACTACTTCACTGCAGTGTAGAGCATGTCTCTCCAGTCATCCATGCAGTGAAGGTTTATAGCTTGCTTTGCAAGTTGCTTGCTTAGTGCTAGACTAAAATGGCTCAGGGCCAACATAGTGAGTGTACAAGTAGGCATTCCTCATGGTGTGAAGGTTTTGAGCAGGTTTTAGTTTTGGTTAAAACCGGTTTTGCAATATGCGATTACTGATGTCTTTTAAGATTGTTATTTGTCATACAGTATCTTCTAGTATATTTTATTCAGGTAATCTCAATAAAATCCTGTCTGAATTCTTTAATAGACTGCATGATAATGTGTTCCATGCCAGATTTTACAATAAAGATCCTGTGATCAGGAAAAACTACTACTATCTGCTCATGTCACACAAACACATTCTTCAAAGCTTGAAGGAATAAGAATAAGATTTGTGATTTGGTATTATAGAATTTAAAATTTACAAAAAGAGCACATTTTCTTTTTTTTACTCCTTACATTTTCATTTTCTACTCATTAGTACTCATTACAAGTCTCACATGCTATATTATTTTTTCATTATTGTTTCTTTTTTAAATTTTGTATTTGGTAAATTAGCTAGGTACGGTTTGTAAATTACCTTGTTAACTTATCTAGCTAGCTACATTTTGTAAAATTAGCTAGTCCTCCATCTACCGCTTATCCATTAAGGATCACGGTGAAGCTGGAGCCAATCCCAGCTGTCTCAGGCGGGGTACACCCTGGGCAGGGACGCTAATCTATAACAAGACTAACACAGAGACGTACAACCGTTCACACTCACATTCACACCTATGGGCAATTTAGAGTAGACAGTTGATCAGTTGATGAATCTGCATGCCTTTGGGCTGTGGGAGGAAACCGGAGCACCCGGAGAAAACCCACACAGGCATGGGGAGAAAATGCAAACTCTACACAGATAGGCTCCAGTTAGCTGAAAAGTTTGAACGCAGAACATTCTTGCTGTGAGGCGACAGCACTAACCACCGCTTTGCCCACTAGCTAGTCAAATGTTGCAAATGAGCTTGTTAAGTTAGCTAGCTATTTAGATTTTGAAAGCCAGTTTGTTAAGTTAGATGCCTAGTTAAGCTTAGAATATTAGCTTGCTATTTTAGCATGCTAATTCTAATATTAGCATGCCTAATGTGCCTTAGCATTCATTCCAAAAAAGTATGGAGATCCAGCATGCCAAATTCTAGGTTTGTCTGGGATAATGGAATTTTTTTGCTTATGACTGATTGCTTAGCGAACTAGCTAGTCATGCAAGGTTGGACATGACGAACTTGTGTCAGTTCTTTTCATTTTTCATTTTAATTCTTGAATAATTGAGAATGTTTAATGGTAGAATCATTTTTACTTTCACCCAAGTAGATTTTTACCTCCTTATTACTACTTTTGATTGCGTCATATTTTTGACACAGTACCCATACTTTTACTTCAGTACCATTTCAGTGTACTTTGCCCAACGGTGTTTGTAGCTGTGAGTCTCAGTGAGTTGCACATCATCCTGTGCTGTCCTCCTAATGCTGGCATTTAGACGAGCATCGTAGCTTTTAATAAAAAACGTTTTTTGTTTTTTTTATGTTTTTCATTTACCTTTGTTGGTTGTCTTTGGTCAAAGTCACTGGATTATGCCTCCTAAGACCACCAATCTCAATTTATGACCAATAAATAAATTATTTTTGCAGTGTACAATTTTTGTCTGCAACAGACAAATCAGGTCAAAAACTCTGTGTAAAGCCTGTTTTAGTGAGCTAGAAATCAAAGCCTAAAAACCCTGGCGTCTGTTATGTCCCCTGGTGTTTCATGACAAGACATTTTGAATCTGTGACAGTGTTTGAGTCAAACTTTGGACAGCCAAATGGAACTGACTCACTTGTTCAGGCATTTGTTTTTCACTGGAATAAAATGTCACTTTACTGGAGCTTGGTATGCAATTCTAAGCAAGGTTACATTTAGGAAAAGACCATATTCTGCAATGGTATGCTTCTTCGCAGATTCACATGAACATGTACATATGTGTGCATTGTAGAAAGATCTGTGTTGTATTCCATGTTTCAAGGCCACACACTCAGATGCTTTCAGTCTGTAAATTTGGGGGATTTCAATCTATCCACTTCACATCTCATGAACAATATTTCAATTCAGCAAGAAAATCTTAGGATAATTGTTTTTATTAACGAAAAATAGGACATGTACGCACAAAGTGTCTTCTTTAGCAAACCCAAGAAGAAACACCACAAACAGATGACAGTATGGGTCTTTTAAATGTGTCACCTTGGATCTCTTAAATAGGTGGATTGACACACACAATTAACACTTACAAATCGATTGCACTCTAATGCTGTATTATATGAAAATAATTATTCACCTGATATGAAGTAAGTCCTGTAGTTATGATTAACTGAGAATGAAGACACAATTAACTGGCATGCCTTGTCTTAGAGCTTTCCAGCGTGGGATACACTGTACCTGAAGCAGCTGCACACGCACTGCTCAATTCTGATCATGGGAAACTTGGTTATATGAGAGTTGGTTCCAGTTCCACAATGAAGCGACACTCTGAAACCTATTTTGGTTTGTTGTGCAAACAGCACTTCATGCAAATACTCTGGCCTCAGAACCTTTCCATGCAGTAATGACTCAATGCAAATTCTGATGCAGCCTTGTTAATAACCTAGTACCTGGTTCCTCCACACACCACCCTCCATCTGGGTTCCTTTCACCCATCTTTTCATCTTCTATCTAGCATCCTTCCTCCCCATAGATGCCTCTGTCCCATCTTCTCTGTAGCTCCTTCCACCTCTTCTCTTCTATAGCTGCGCCGTCCAGTCCACACTATAGCTGCCTCTTTCCTTTCCTCTCTATAGCTGCCTCACTCCTGTAATCTGTATAGCTACCTTAATCCTGTCCTCTCTGTAGCTACCTCTCTCCTGTCTTCTCTGTAGCTGCCTCTATTCTGTCCTCTCTGTTGCTTCCTCTCGTCTGTCCTCTCTGTAGCTGCCTCTCTTCTGTTCTCTCTATAGCTGCCTCCTTCCTGTCCTCTCTGTAGCTGCCTCACTCCAGTCCTTTCTGTAGCTGCCTCTTTTCTGTTCTCTTCTGTAGCTACCTCTCTCCTGTCTTCTCTGTAGTTGCCTCTATTCTGTCCTCTCTGTAGCTACCTCTTGTCTGTCCTCTCTGTAGCTGCCTCTCTTCTGTCCTCTCTATAGCTGCCTCCCTCCTGTCCTCTCTGTAGCTGCCTCTCTACTGTCCTCTCTATAGCTGCCTCCCTCCTGTCCTCTCTGTAGCTGCCTCCCTCCAGTCCTTTCTGGAGCTGCCTCTAT
>JAQQZR010000021.1:2629082-2640603 GCA_030068235.1 Notoglanidium macrostoma | reverse complement strand
TAGCTGCCTCCCTCCAGTCCTTTCTGGAGCTGCCTCTATTCTGTCCTCTCTGTAGCTGCCTCTCTTCTGTCCTCTCTGTAGCAGCCTTTATCCTGTCCTTTCAGTAGCTGCCTCCCTCCAGTCCTTTCTGTAGCTGCTTCTATTCTGTCCTCTCTGTAGCTGCCTCTTTCCTAGTCTTTCTGTAGCTGCCTCCCTCCAGTCCTTTCTGTAGCTGCTTCTGTTCCATCCTCTCTGTAACTGTGTCTCTCTTCTCCTCTCTGTAGCTGCCTCTGTCCTGTCCTCTATATGTATTCTATAACCATTCCATTTTACCTGTCTTCTGTTGTAGCTCCTTCTATCTCTTCTCTGTAGCTTCACCCATCTAATCTCTAATTTGGTCCCTCCAACCATTCTCCTCCATATATCCCTCTATCCCTTGTTCTTTGTAGCTAACCCCTTGTGTTTTGAGGCTTGCTTCTGTACATCCTCACATCCATGCATCCCCTGTACATCTCCCCAAAAATGTCATCCTTTTTCATCCTGCAGCCTCCTTCATCCCCTTCTGTTGATTTCTCCATTCCTTCCTCAAGGCCATCCTTCCTTTATGTATCTTCTTCCATTCTTTCCTTTCTGTATTCATGGCACTGCTGGATGACCCCCATACTGCGCTCCCTCTAATGCACAGATACCATTATTTTTTTCTATATTCACCATCTCACATGATATCTAGGAGTGACAGAGTTTGTTCCGTCAGTCTATAAACTTCTAAGAACTGTACACACATGGCTGAGATACAAGGGCTATTTTTATGCAACAATTTCAATGCAGTGCTGATGACATTTGCATTGATGAGATAACTGTCAGATCTCAGTGCTTCATCATCATTCAAACACAGCAGAAGGAGCTCGAGAGTAACGCTGCTGTTTCACACAACCTAGGGCCTCGTCTAGGGCCTCGTCATTCGTACTAATCTTGGTACCACACTCCTCCAGTTCTGCATCAACATCTGGTTACCAGACAACTTTACTCTGAAATTTCTTCTGAGTGGTATCTTCTTCTAAGCATTTTACACAATGCTTCCTGTGTAAAGATTGTCCCATTTCAATAGGGCCCTACAAAGAGTATGTTCCACTTTCAGAAGAGTTTAAAGTAAAACTGGTTTGGAAAGATACAACAGTGTACCATCCATAGGAACCTTTAGAAAGTATATCTATCTATGAATGTATTTATCTTATTGATGGAGTATTTATCTACGTTCTTTCAACTTTTTTTGACAACCGATACTTGTTGGAATTAATTCTAGCAAGAACTCTTCTGTCTAATAGGTAGCGAAGACTTGACTTAGAGCAGCAGTACTGTGAGTGGAATCTCCTTGTTGATGAGAGAGAGATCAAAGGATGATGACCAGACTGTTCAAACTGACAGGAAGTCTATGGTAACTCATATAACCTCTCTTTACAATTGTGGTGAGCAGAAAAGCATTTCAGAGAGCACATAGGGAGAATGGCCACTTCAGGTTCCACTCCTGTCACCCAAACTGGACAGTTGAAGTCTGGAAAAAAGACCAAGGGATGTGTTAAAGTGTTAAAGAGGTCAATTAGAAAGATTTAAAATAGACATGCACATAATTATACAGCGTAGCATGGGAACTCCCAAACTAATGTGTGGTAGCTTGATTTTCAAATTGCAGTCATAATATTTTATGACTCATTTATTTGAGTAAAATGTATTAAAATAGCACCCTATCAATAGGGTGGCACGGTGGTGCAGTGTTTAGCACTGTCGCCTCACAGCAAGAAGGTTCTGCATGAGTTTCCTCCAGGTCCTCTGGTGTCCACCTACAAAGACAAAGACATGCAGATCAGGTCAACAGGCTACTCTAAATTGCCCATAGGTGTGAATGTGAGTTTGAATGGTTGTTTGTCTCTGTGTAAGCCCTATGATAGATTGGTGTCCTGCCCAGGGTGTACCCCGCCGCTCGCCCGAAGTCAGCTGGGATTGGCTCCAGCTTCCCTGTGGCCCTTAATGGACAAGTGGTATGGAAAATGGACATTAATCATGAAGACAGAATTTGTTTTTTGAACTATTACTTGGAGTCACATTCAACATGAAAATCTAAATTTAAACGAAAAGTGTATAAGCCATTTTAGTCTCCATTTTTGCCATCATGACATGCTGCACTAGCGTATTGGTAGACAAATTTTTCCATCCATCTACCACTACTTGTTCCTCAAAAACATCATCTGACTCTGACTCAGTGGAACAACAGAAGGCAAGCAAACAAAAACGAAAATTTTGTATTTTAGAAAAAGTATTTACAAGTTATAAATTACCAAATTGAAAGTAGGATGGTCATTCATAATGTGCACTTATGGGTCGTTTGCCCAAAAAGTTTGGTAATCTCTGGTGTACTATAAGGAGAGGATACATGGCAGACAGAAGCTCTTTCTCTACAGATGTGACAGTGCTGTATTACACCTCAGTGCTTCAGTGCACAAACAAATATATTTCCTCACCCTGTTCTTCTATAGTGCTCTGTCTGTCAAATCTTCTCATTTGCATACAAAGAAACAACAAACGCTCACTGTGGAGTTTCCTTTAAGTATCTGCGTACACATAAATCAGCAACAATTCCAGAAAAATCTCATTTACCATAAAGAGAAAAAAATAACCGCATTTCCTCACATTTACTGGAATAATTGTTTCATGTTATAGAATAAGATTGTACATTTATTATTGATTTTATGAATGAGATCTAATTCCTTTCAAAATGCTAAACAGAAATTTAAAAAGTGGTGTTTTTATGCGTTCAGTGGTGTGAAACGGTCCTCTTTCAGTGTGTAATACCACAGTAGGGTGTGGCTAATCTCACACTGAGAAATTTGGGGGAAGTTTGAGTCACTTAAAAATGAACAATGTATCTACATATGCACTGTAAGTGTAAACAGTGTGTCTGGATCCATAGGCAGTTATTTATTTAATGACAGATATTACAACAAATGCTCAAATCGACGGCCTTGGACTATACGTGATGTTTGTGTGCATGTTGAATTTCTTAATGTATCAGAACTGATGTTACATGCAGAGATGATTACCTCCTTTAGAGCAATGCCTATGGATCTTGAATTTTTGCAAGTCTTGTAGCCATATACATATGGTATATAAATAGTTGTTTAAACAACATATTTTTAATACTCTAAAATTTGAAAATCCAAACAAGGAACAGGTATAAGTAATTCAAGAAAAGTTTTTCAGGTGTTGCTTTAAATCTGATTGTTACAAAAGCAGTGAGATGATATATATACCCAGTTCTTCCATCATGTGAACCTGAAAATATACTCCAGGTGTTCACAGGGAATAACCACACCTACTGTATGATAAAATAGGCACATAACTAAAGTCATTCCTTCTGCTTTTTATGCAAATAGTGTAACTAAATGGCTGTCAAACAAGTGAAAAAGCTGTAGTCATCTTGCACCAGCAGAAAGTGTCCTGAACTAAAGGTCAAGTATGATACAAAATTTCCACCAGTTTCACTTCCTCGTCTATTGTGAAATGAGGATTTGTTTTTACAGTGTTCAAATATCAATTACACACACACACACACACCTGACTTCTGACAGCCACCATATAAGCACACATGTACATGTACTGTATATTGTATATGTACTTCATGTATGTATCACATGATTCACGCGTAAAATTTATATTTAGGTTTTTAGACACCTTATGTTTCTCAGAATGTAATGTGTTTTTATTTTCATGTGATTTTATTTCCCAGATATGATATGAATTCTTTTATGAATTTTTTACATGTAGTGCATGCGTTTTTATGTTCACGTTTTTTCACACGATTAATTAATTAGTACATAATTTTGTCCCACCCAAATGATTTGAAAATTATTTCCACACGATTAAACCTAAAGGATTTTTAACCCCACGTGATTCCTTCATTTCAAGTGCTTCAACACATAATTCATTTATTTGTAACTAATTCATTTTACATTGATTCATTTCTCATGTTATGTTTTTCCATATGAATAATTCTTCACATATGATTTTTTTTTCCAAATGATTCCTTTATTTTACGATGTGATTTTTTTTTTCTACCACTTGATTCATTTATTTTCACATGATTTTTTTTTTTCAAATGATTCATTTATTATCACATGTAATACTTTCACGTAATTCATTTATTTTTGCATGTCCTTTTTGTATGTGTAGAAATTGTCTTCACGTGTGAATTTTTACATGTGATTGTTTTTTGCACAAATCATTTATATTCTCATGTGTTGTATCACATCCTTGTGATTTTTTTCCCCATGATTCATTTAATTTCACGTTATCTCATATTGTTCACGTGGGTTTACTTGAGGTCACTTGTGCCAGTTCATTCTTTCACCTTCACATGTTTCCTTCCTGAAAGACCTTCTACTTATTAGTAAAATGTATGTGAATTTTCCAAATGAGAGCACACAGCACACAGCACACTCACATCCTCCATTAAAGCATTTGATTGTGATTGTAAATTGATTTATTAGAGGCACTGCAGCTGCTGCTGCAGGAATTGATGAAGAGGCCTTGAAGTTGTATTTCTGTAGTTGTATTTGTGCTGATTGGATGCCTGTGTGATATGCAGAAGGTAATAAATAGCAACGTGGCCTTGGAGTTAGGTGATAACATAATGATAGATATAATGGTGCAGCGGTTCATTAAAACTTCCATGAAGCCATTATACAAGCTCTCTCCCGTCGCTTTATAATCATGTATATGCGGCTGTTATTTTCCTGCAACCCAGCAGAAGCTATTTTCACCTACTGCACAAGGTGGAACCTCTCCATTAACCAAGGCCATTAAATATCCAGCTATTAAACTCCACGGGCGGAGTAATCAAAATGTGATTGCTTCTCATGAAGAGAGCATGAAATCTGTATGGGGAGCAGATCTGATGGGGTTTTTTTTTAGGAAATTTTAGTGAAATTCAACATATTTTAACATTGTGCTTCATGGGGCTCAATCTTATCCAGGCTCTTTAAAAGAGCTGACAACTAACAAATTAGCACCAAAATCGCTAATCACATTAATGCAGTTTTGCTTTAAGCATCCTTAAGCATTCAAAAATCCACTTTGATTTATATCAGTCATCACTGAGATGGAGAAAGTGAACATCTTTAAAATAAATGTGACATTTGTATTGAACAATGGGTCAAATCATTGCAGTGTACGTAGATACACGGCGTAGTGATACGTAGTGTACGGATACATGGCGTTAAAACAAATGCCCATGTGAGTAAGATCCAGCATCCTTGTCCATTGTAGACTTTTGCACGTCATCAGTGACCCGTTTGCTCTGCCTCTGGAGCGAGTGCAGGTGTGCTCAGGCAATTTGCCTGCCACGGAAATGCTGAGTCCCTGCAAAAAGACGCTGTAGAGATCGAGCCAGAGGAGCCACGTTGTTGTTTTTCGTCCGTCCACAGCTCCCAAAGGGAACGAGAGGAGGAGTGGGGAAGTTATTAACAGTTGATGGTGCAATCAGGGGGTGATATTTAGGACTCGGTGTGTGTAATTGGTGTAACCTAGGCACCGGTTTTCCCAGGGTGTAAGAGGGATGCTCATGAGACGACGTGCTACCTGACACCTGGTGCTTTTGTTTCATCCATGCACCTGAGGAACAAGAACAAGAGGTGAGGACAGCTGCGGGGCTGTGCTGCCGCTTTCATTAGCGCTGACGCTGAAAGACGACAATGTGAGAGAAATGTGATGAAGGTACTGATTCTGCAGCCAGAAGGATGGAGACATAGAAAAGTTACGGCTTCAATACAACCTGATTTTAGCCCTTACGCACACTTGCTGTCACACACAGCTACGCGGACATGAAGCCTGGCAAGAAATCCTTCATAGGTAAGAAATTATTTATTATTTAAGCTGATCCAGTACACTTGTCGATCTGGGAAGGGTATAAAATTCAACATAATGGAAAAAGATCAAGATTTCTTTGCCCTTTTTTTTTAAAGAGGATTACATTTAATGACAAAACAAAGGTTCAGTTATTCTCTTAGCCAACTGTTAGTATATTGCTGAAAGCTGATCTTCATTAGCCTTTTGTTTTTTAGCAGAATCTGTTACATACATCTGTTATTTTTCAAGCAAAAAGCAGACAGCCTAGTTTAAAGGTGTACTTTTTAAATTGTAAATTGTTCCCCAACTAGTATTAAGAATAAAAATATGAAAATGCGATAGAAAAGATTATTTACAACATGTCCAAGCAGTCAATGCTTCAATGATTTCCGACAGGCTTCTGGAGACGTCTTTCCAGCCCTGAATTTAGCTCCGCCCCCAGGAGGGATTGGATCATTTAAGCTTTGATCAATCCTTTTCCCTAAAAGGCAACTCACGAAGCATGTGTAGGTTTACTCGCATACGAGTGAGGCGAGGGAAAAGGCTTGCAATATGCCGTGCATGCAGCAGAGACCTAAAACAAAACAGTAAACATTTTTTATACATGTAGCATAATTTAAATAACATTATGGTTAATGGTGAATCCTATTCAGATCCTTAACAAGGTAAAGGATCCTTAACATTTTACAGGTAAATAATCTGGCATATACCTGTCTGAAAATCTTCCATGATTTTTCTGTTTCTTCAATTGTGTTCATTTCTCTGCTTTCTGTTTCACAATTAAATATTCACTATTAATTATTCATGAGCTCACTATTTCCTTTTACCATGAAGGAATTGAAATACTCCTACACTGTAATCATTCTTCTGCACTACCATTTTGTAATTAACAAAGGATATATTACCTGCATTATTAGTGTTCTTTCAAAGCCATAGCTCCCTCCCTCACTCCCTCTCTCTTTCTCTCTCGCTTTCTCTGCTTGATTTTATCTCTAATCTTTAATCAGAATGGACAGGCAGCACTCCGTACCACACAGACAGATGATGTTGGACTACACTCTGATCTTTTCTGTCCATGATCTCATAACCAGAGGCCACTAACCTCGGGGATAAATCAAAATATGTTACGTTAATCCATGCTTGGCAGCTTTTCCTCCTGTGATGAGAAACTGAACAGGTTCCCGTCATTTAGTAGGAGGAAGTGAATTTCCTCCACTCCTTTCTCTAGATATATAAGGAAATGTTCTACACAAATATAACGCCTTAATTAAGATACCTGCTACTTTACTGGACCTTCACAGAAGCTTGCTGTGCATTGTGATATGACCCATTCGCTATACAGTACATTTAACTTAAACAGCTGGATGAATGACATCATATATGATTTATGACCTGTCTATAATGCATAACGTACTGACTTACTGTTTAATCGAATACTACCTATAGAACAAACTAAAAATGAACTGAATCTTAGTTGTTGTTCAATTAAAAACATATACAGCCCCAGAAGCACGTTGATGGACTTTTGTTCGAAACATCCTGTTTGTCTGGAAATTTTGAACTTCAGTTAATGTTACTACACCTACTATTATTACTGAAGTACTCTGGAGTTACTTCCTGGAATGGGGAATCTCTGTAATCTGGAAAAAGTATTCAGATTTTGAAATGCTCAAATTGTTACATGACAAAACATAACATTATAATAAACTGAAAAAAGCTATTATTTTTTAATAAAGCCATCAGGAGCCACTGTCCGTGTCTGGAAGTCTAATTACAGAGCTTTCTGGAGTTAATTTGTGGAAGAACACATGTTTTCAACCTTCTAAATGACTCCTTCCCACTTTTCTATTACTATTTACACTAATTAAATTTTAACCAACAAGCCTTCATATTAGCACAGTTGTTATCTGTGTCATTTTAAGTAGTTAGCTAAGTAAACCTAGCTAGCTGATTTTAGCTGGATGTGCGCATTTAGCTTGCTTACTATAATGCTAGTTTCTGTGTTAGAATATTTCACCTATGGATAATTATTTTATGCTACCAGAAGTTGTGTTAGCCTGTATCACTAGTTAGGCCAGTTAAATTGGAGTTGATTTTAGCTGGGTGTGTGTTTTTAGCTTGTTTATTATGCTAGTTTCTGTGTAAGCATGTTTCATATGGCTAATTTAGTTTGAATGTAAGCTCCTAGTAGATGGGTAAACCTGTATCACTTTTCGATAAGTAACAATGTAGGGTTAAATGTTGAAGCTAGATGTGTGTTTTTAGTTTGCTGACTATAATGCTAGTTTCTGTGTTAGCATGATTGTCCTGATAATTGAGTTCATGTGTAAGCCTCTTGGTGAGCATGTAAAAATTGGAAAATGAATTAACCTGGATGTGTGTGTTGGATGCTAGTTTTTGTTTATTGTTATGCTAGTTTATGTGTTAGCATGTTTCCTATGTTTCAATGTTAGTCACTAGCTTGTGGTTTAGCCTGTACCCTACACTCTTAGAGAATAAAAAAAGAGCTGTATATTATGCTTTAGCAGATCAGATAAATGTTAATGAGGGCTCAACAATAAAATACACTATCAAATGTTACATCTTTCTGAATGAACATGACTCCCCAGTAGGATAATGCCAAAGGATTCATGTAAAGGATGTGAAAACAACATTTAGCCTTTAGCTGTTAGACCAAGCACTACCAGACCATAGGGAGAAACCAGATAAAAACTTTGCAACAGTTTGAGCAGAATCCTAGCTACGAGGACCACTGGGACCCTTCCCATGAGGCCGAGCTGTACAGACTGTTCAGTCAGTGAACACTGTTGAAGTCCCCTCATCACCCGAGCAGGAGCTTTCACAGAGCAGCATGCAGAAGGCTGAATGACTCAGTCTTGCCGATCAGCCTTCTAGAGCGCGGCAGAAGGGAACCCTACCCAGCGACACACTTCCTGTAATGCAAATATACACACACATACACAAATAAGCTCGAGATGGCTGGTCTCCATGGCAACGGAGCCCGAGTAACACGGCAGATTCACTCTGGATGGTGTTACGACGGAAGTGAAGTCTCTTGGCATGGGCACCTGGCATGTAGGAGAGAGCATGGGGCCTATCGTATTAAAAATATGCCATAGGAAAGGGGATAGCGAGGCAGAAAAAGAGTAGAGGTAGCCTGAGACCAGGTCTACATGGTTATCTGATCACTGAAAAAGGACACTGGAGCAGTGAAAGTGAATAATTAAAGCTTTCAGCTGAGGGAATACCTTTTTCTCCATGATCAATTTACAAACTTTTATTTATCTACTATTATAAATCATTGTCAAGCAGTGGAACCTTTTGTGGCCGCTAATGTGGTTGTTCGGAAATATAATATAATTTGTTTAAGGGGTTTTGTCTTGTACTGTATGACTGGAAATCCCTCAGAATTTTATGTAAACTACAACTGAAACAGGAACAGTTGTAGAGGGACTTCCTCATCTTCCGCCTTGCAAACTTTTGACTTGACGGTAAGGAGTGCTGACTTGAACCCAGCCCTGAACTGTGTGATGAATTTGTTGGTGTGATATCATATTCTTTGATTCTGGTCTCATATGCACAGACAGCTTCACCATCAGTTTTATTAAACTGTTTGAAAAATGACTGAATGTTTTCAGATCAGTTGTAAACCTTTCAAAATGACATGATATCCTCAACATTGTGTGTTGTCGTTAGTTATATTCATATAAACAATTATTTTTGCAACACAAATCTATAAATAATTAAGACGCCTCCATAAAAAGGTGATTCCATGATCACGGTGCACTTTATCTAATGTGACTCTTAAAAATGAGACTTTATTTTTGTATCATTTTTAAACATTGAATCTCGGGAAAAGTCAGGGTTTACCCATTCAAATCTGATTTTTAGAAGTAACGGCTAAAAGTAAGAGATGTTTCTTTTTTCATATAATTAGCAAACACACAATATGTGGCTAACTAGCATCCATGCTAATGAAATGAGGACATTAAGGACATTCATGATTTACTAAAATGTATTTCTTTTATTAATACTTTACTCTATGATTTGGTTAACAGGATTGATTTTACAGCGGCCTTGTCAGTCAATATCACAATATCACTGAAAATAAAGAAAAACACTTCATGGCACTTTTCTTCTTCTGATGATCTTCAGGAAAATTTGGAAGATGCAACGTCCTGTTCAACACTACAAATATTCCAAATATTCTATTTCTTTTTTCATAACCTAAAATGGACAACTCAACTGGAAAGCATGTTTCAAGCATTAGATAGTAAATGGTTTTGCACATTATTGCAAAAATAGAATGATTTTAAAGTATTTTAATGATTATAAAATATTTCAGGTTAAAATGTACTTGTAGTGTGACAGGAACAGCAAAAATGACCAGCAGAAGTGCTGTAGAGGTTTTATTAATGATGAAATTTCACCATCGGTTTTTGGGAAGGACACTTTACCTGTGTAAAGTTTAATATGTCATTTACTTTCCTTCACCCACATATTTAAAATGTAATATCATTCAGACACAAATGGCACTCCAATCATGCAATAGCAGATGGAAAAGACCATCATTAGATATTGATTATGAATTACCTGAGCAGCCGTTAAGACGGTTACATTACGTACGGGGTTAATGGATCACCCGACTGAGGTCATAATATTCGTCTTGCATAAGCCAACTGCAGCGGAGCATCACCATGACCTTGACTTCTGATTCCATCAGTAGAAATGAGAAATAGATTAAAAAGTTGAGCTTAAGTAGATTTAAAATGGGATTTATTTATTTGACTCAGGTCAGGGATATTACATCGTAGACGTCATTTGCTACAACATACGACATGCTACAAAAATGAAATGTGCATTGATTCAAGGAGTGTGTCATAGAAATAGTGTTTATTCTATGCTAACATAATTCCACACTGACATTTGTTTGTCACTCATAGCTGTGTTACAGCAAACTTACTGGTGTGTATGTGTGGGTCCAGCAGTGTTTGGTGTTTGGTAATTTTCCTGTGCTGACAGCAGAGTTATGTAATGCAGTTACATCAGCTGTCATGTAGGCCTAGAAATGGAGTGGATAGCTTCATAGAATTCCACAAACATTAAATCAAATATTATACTTATAATCATAAGTAATTGAAGGATGCTGTTTATATTCATTAATGGGATCTTAGCATTTTTTTTATTTTAAAATGTAGAAAACACTTTATTGAAGTCTGATAAAGACCTCATTTTTACAAATTCATAATGAACCTAATTCCTGTGAAGATTTCCGAATGTTTTATTAGTAAAAAAAACAAAAACGAATTATGTCTAACTACATCGCACTCAGTTGTTTAAATTAGTACACATTTTTCATGAGATCAGGATGGATGGAAATCCACCAAACATGCATAGCAATATTTAGAGTTAACTTATCTCTCTTGAGTGGTGCAAAAGATGTACTTTTATTAAATTCCGAGTTGACTTTTTAGACCTAGACTTCTGCCATACACAATTTGATCTGTTTCCTACATTACCTGAAATGCCATTAAACTACTTGCTAATAGTGGTACAGTGCTATTTAGAGAGAGCCCTGCGGGGGGGGGGGGGGGGGGGGGGGGGGGGGGGGGGGGGGGGGGGGGGGGGGGGGGGGGGGGGGGGG
>JAQQZR010000021.1:2584028-2603854 GCA_030068235.1 Notoglanidium macrostoma | reverse complement strand
TTGTTGCCCCCCCCCCCCTTTTTTTTTTTTTTTTTTTCCCTTCTCTCTCTCATGAAGCATAGCTTACTGAGAAACTCGGGTCTGGAAACTTAACGACCGCTTTGTTGTCTTAAAGTAAAAGCACTGATGCCGGAGACTCCTTGTATAAATGTTAAACGTCACCTGTAACTCCGTTTATGCGGATTAGCAAATAAAGAACGCAGGCAGCTGTTCCAGAAAATTCACCAACAACTTCTAGCCAATCAGAAGTGAGAATCCAAGATCGCTGCATTCGGAGGAGTTTTAACGAAGTCGTTAAAGTCGTTCTACGGGACTCGGCATCTGCCCCTTATATACTTGTATTCGAAGTAAATGTCAAGCTAACGAGCTTTTCTGGTCTTTTCTCCGGACAGAGAAATGTTTTTGTTTGTTACAGATGTTGGAGATTAGGTGTTAAAACACCCGAGTATTCCTTTAATGGTGTCTTCAGCAAGATTTAGCGACTTCACCGAGTGCATTACGAAATACCACTGAACTCTGCAGACTGACCTTCTGCTTAGTTGCTCCCTTGCTGTATCCGAGTGACTTCTGCTTGATTTTGAAACCCAAGTGTATAAGATTCAATCATTTCACACGGGAATCTGAACTAGAAGAAAACCATCCATTTAATTCCAGTTGTCGCAGTGGAGTTGGTCAGTGTTATAAACCTACTCATGATGTCCTTAACAAGTGTATTGTGATGTAAGTAATCACAATATTGATTTTATATGTATAAATATATATAAATATATCGCCCGGCCTTATCTGCGTGCTTGATTCGTTCGTCGTAACTCTTGTTTAAAAAAAAAAAAACAAAAACACACATTATGGGAGAAGGAAACTGTGCAATATGTTTTCGGTCAGTGACGTGAACGATGAAGAAGAGGAGAAGGAACATTGTGGATGCTGTGAGATTCGACCGAAAAGTGCTGAGCCTGAAGAAGAAAAAAAAAAACCATTTTCACACAAGCAGCTTCGACTGAATTACGAATGTGGACTGTTGTTTTTCCCTGTACTTATTTATATCGTGCCTTTTAACTATAAACCTTACAGTGTATCATCTTAAAGGGATTTGCTGTAATACTGCAAATGTTTAAGGGTTTTTTTTTTCGTTGTGTGTGTTCGTTTATAAGTCAGTAAGTAGAAGTGGGGTTTTTGTTGTTGTTGTTGTTGTTGTTGTTGTTTTTACGTGTTTGTTTTTAAAAAAAAAAAAAAACAAGTTTTTACTTGATTCTGAAGCTCAGTTTATCTCCTGCCTTTATTGTGAATGCAACGTTATCGTACGCGATCACGTTTACGTTTTACACGCCGTCGCCTGCTAGCCGACGCGTAATTGACATCGGAACGCCTTTCTCAACACCGTCGGCACATGCCTACATAGAATTTCATTCTCTAATTACGAATGTGAAGCCGGGAAATCTCGTCTGTGAGCTGTGCGCCGCGGAACGCTTTGAAATTTAAACCGCACGGACAATCAAGGAGACGAAAACGGATCCACGGATTTACTGTCCGCGAATCGAAAAAGCAGTTCGCATCCGAACCTTTAGGTCCCGAACATGTTTTTTGTTCACGTGATGATCTCGCTGCTTCACCATTTTCTCACGTTGCATTCATTTCCTCTTCCCACACCAGTTATTCTTTTTTAAATAAGTGAGCAGCGTGTAATTATATTTGAGCCAAGGCTCGACCTCTGATGATAAAGCAGCTATGACAAATCATTTAGCCCAGTAATTATAGTGTGTGTGTGTGTGTGTGTTGTGTAAGTATGAATGATTTCTTTGTACTCTAATGCTGACGTGACTTGACCATGTTACATAGGAAATAGTTTACTAACTGTACTCCCGATGCAATTTCTTTTATTTCTTGTTTTTTATTTTATTGTTTGTTTTTTTGGTGACCGGAACACTGTTTTTGGCCCGGACAAGTTTTCCTGTGTATTATAATACTATTTGTGGCAACATAAATAAAAAGTTTCGAACCTCAAAATGACGTGTGACACGCCATCGCGGTTTACCTTTTGGTTTAGCTGTCCCTTGTTTTTAATGTCGTCATATCCTGGGACCATTTTAGCATGGTCAAAAGAAAATAAATAAATAAATCTTTGAATGAATATTCCTCTTATAACGTAACCATGGCAATGTGAATAAACCAGTTTATGCAATGAATTAAAAATAAGGTGGTGAAAAGAAAGAAAGAAAAAGGATCCATGGGCAAAGTAATGATCTTGTTTATAAAACAAATATCAGGGAAAAATTAACATGCGACCATTTCACATCAGTATTCTCCCTTTTGTTGGGGCAAAGAAACCTTCTTTGCACGATATATAAAGGTTTTAACGTATACAATATATATATATATATATAGCACAACCTACATTATATTTACATCTATACATTCTAGTAAAATCCAGATTAGCAGTAGAAATCCGCAGCCATGTTCTTCATCCTTTTGTGGACGCCAGTTGCGATCCTTTGAGTCGGAGGTGTAACAGTGAGTTCAGGTTCAGGTGTAGGTTCAGGTGCAGCGTTCGGTTCCAGTGTCTCGCTCGAATCCATGTCTACAATATCGTAATATTGTACAGATTCGATATTTATTGGCGATGTCACATATTCGCCTGTTTTCAAATACGGCTCTTTATCTTTCACAGCCACCTGTTCTATCTGTAAATCTGGATTCTTAGGATGAAATTTCCAGTAATAAAGCATCTTCAACAGGATTCCAAGAATATAGATGGTCATTAACGTAACAGTAAGTAGGTAGATATTAATAGGTAGTGGACTAAGACGAGCTGATTCCGCAGATCTCCTCCACCACCATAATCCTAACAGCAGCATCGTGTCCGTCCCCATAACCACGTGATAGACGATTCCTTTGAGTTTCGTATTTCCGCTCGCTACATTAAACCAGCTGAAGTACCAGATGAGGGCTACGGTGGCCCGGTACAGCCATTCTCCAGCTTTACTGTCCATGAAGTCTGTCTTCTGCCACCAGGCCCAGAGGACCAGCAGCGTCCACAGGGTCAGGAAGTGAGCGACGATGTAGCAGGGCAGGACGGAGGCCAAGAGGGACACACACACTACACGAGGACCAATCAGGAACAGGTTCCACTGGAAGTAGATTATTGAGGAAAACCATCCCATCTTAAGCTTCTCCGGCACGAACGCGCGCATGTTGCGATGGTAGGACAACACGGTGAAGGACAGGGAGGATAGAGAGCCGACGATTTTAATAACTGGAAAGAAAGAAATAATATTAGCAGATAGATTCAATCCAAAATGGCCAGAGAAAGACTGTATGGCAGATTTGTTGGGTTTTGTGGGGTTTTTTTTGTCTGACCTGTAAAAAGGTGCAACTCCTGCATTTCCATGATGAGCGTCATCATCAAGACGAGCTGCAGAGCACTTTCGGAGAACGCCTCGAACAGGCGTAGCATGCTGAGGTCGTGATTCATGTACACAGTGACCCCCTTTTGGAAAAGATCACTCTGTTTAAAACTGCGAATCGAGATCTCCATTACAGCTGCAAACCTTCAGGTGAGAAAAAAAAAGGAAATAACGGAATGTACACACATGATGGCCAAACGTATGTGGACACCCGACCATCACAGCCGTACGTGCTTCTTGCTTAAACTGATGCCACATCACGTGAAGGCACACAATTACCTAGAAAGTCTCTAACTGCTGTGGCTTTACAGTTTCCTTTCACTGGAACTAAGAGACCCAAACATGTTCCTGCCTGACAATGCCCCTGGGCACATGCCTACACTGGGACATGGCTTAAGAATGTGGCTTTTCTACACATTGGAACACATAAGAACAGTAAACGGTGCTTTCAGTGAATATTAACACACTGTTTGTCTAACTGACACTTTTATAGCTATTTGGGTCCAAAAGTCCAAAGTCAATAACTTATAAATCATCTAAGACAAAACTGTACTCAGCTCATCCGGATTATTCAGAAATATATCACTTAAAAGTAAATCAACTTTGTTTAGGAATCCCTGTGTTAAATCGAAGACCAGGAGATTTAAATTCTCACTGCCTTCATATATTTTATTCAACTTGTAGTCCACGTGGACTCCTAATGAAACACCGCATTAATGGTTAACCTCAAGTGTTTTAGAGATATAATCTTGACTGAGTGTTAGCTGCTGGTAATTGATCAAATAAAAACAGATTCCAGTAGTGGACGCAGAACGTCTATCTGTATTCCTATTTAATAAGCTATTCAAGATCTCTCCCTCTGATTTATCTCAGCTATATAAAATGAAAACAGAAGCACAGACCTGAGGAAGAGTCCGAGCTGGCAGACGTGCACCGGAGTCATTAAACCGTGTTTGCTGATGAATTTCTCCACTTTAGTCTCCAAGTGTTTGGAGGAATCGGAGTACCAGAGCCAGCTGAAGATCTGCAGGAGAACCGAGGAACTGAGCAGAAGCAATATCAACAATCCCATGGAGACGTATCTGTCCTCTTCGTAGAGGGATACTACAGCCCACAGGTCCAGCACCACGTCCACGAGGAAAAGTAGCAGGGACAGAACAGAAAAAAAGACGTCCGAGTGAGCTAATTGAAATGGAAAACCTTCCTCCATGGCAGGACCGTGGACGTTTTCTCTGAACCCAAACAGCATTGGAGTGTGAAATGAAAGGAAATCCGCTTATGTACTGTGTGGGAGTGTCTCCGAGATAATCTCCCCTTGTTGCGTTATAAACACATGTGTAGAGGTCTTGGAGAATGAGTCATGTAAATGTGAAGTCAGGTGGTAAAACAGAAAATGAGGATCCATATAAAGGAAGTGAGAAATATTTCACACACGCAACCAATATGAATGGGAAATATCGATTTACTCTAGGTTATATACATTATTTACAGTTTGTTGAACTCCAGTCCGGTTTAGCAGTAGAAACTCTCAGCCGTGTTTCTCATCCTTTTGTGGATGCCAGTTACAGTGCTTTGGGACGGAGCTAAATCTGTCCACTTAGACTCAGGTTCAGATGCAGGTTCAGGTTCAAGGGTCTCACTCAAGCCCACCTCAAAAAAAACATAACTTCCTGCATCCTGTTGTGATGTCATCTGTGACTTCTCATCTTTCAAATCAATCTGCAAAACTGGATTACAGGGATGACATTTCCAGTAATACAGCAATTTCACTGTGATTCCTAGAATATAGATGGTCATTAACATAACAGTAAGTAGGTAGATATTAATAGGTAGTGGACTAAGACGAGCTGATTCCGCAGATCTCCTCCACCACCATAATCCTAACAGCAGCATCGTGTCCGTCCCCATAACCACGTGATAGACGATTCCTTTGAGTTTCGTATTTCCGCTCGCTACATTAAACCAGCTGAAGTACCAGATGAGGGCTACGGTGGCCCGGTACAGCCATTCTCCAGCTTTACTGTCCATGAAGTCTGTCTTCTGCCACCAGGCCCAGAGGACCAGCAGCGTCCACAGGGTCAGGAAGTGAGCTACGATGTAGCAGGGCAGGACGGAGGCCAAGAGGGACACACACACTACACGAGGACCAATCAGGAACAGGTTCCACAGGAAGTAGATTATAGAAGAAGACCATCCCATTTTAAGATTCTCAGGGACGAACGCGCGCATGTTGCGATGGTAGGTCAACGAGCTTAAGGTGAGGGCGGAAAGAGAGCCGATGATTTTAATGACTGGGGAAAAAATATCGTATAGAATTTCAAATATACCCGGAAAGTGAGTAAAAGGTCTCTAATTTTTCTTTTTCAATTTGGATTTTTTTTTTTTGTCTGACCTGTAAAGGACTGCAGCTCTTGCATCTCTATGATGAGAGCCATCATCAGGATGAGCTGTGGAGCACTTTCCGAGAACGCCTCGAACAGACGCAGCGTGCTGAGGTCATGATCCATGGTAACGGTGGCCCCCTTGGGGAAAAGGTCGCTCTGTTTAAATCTGCAGATCGAGATCTCCATTATGGCTGCAAACCTTCAGATGAAAAAGAAAAATCTCAGGCCAGTAGGCACCACGCACACAATCATTCAAATCTAGGAGCAATGTAACCTTTAGTG
This sequence comes from Notoglanidium macrostoma, assembly GCA_030068235.1. Lineage (NCBI taxonomy): Eukaryota > Metazoa > Chordata > Actinopteri > Siluriformes > Auchenoglanididae > Notoglanidium > Notoglanidium macrostoma. Next base: position 2,597,787 of record JAQQZR010000021.1, on the reverse strand, counting down.
TAACCTATCCAAGCATTCGGTACGCTCCAGTTCGACTATTGTAACTATGTAGTGAACAGAGGTTAAGAGATATAATTAGGGCTCAAACTGACGACTTAAAACAGGTTCTAGTGGTGGATGCAGATCTTTCAGTCCATCTGTATTTCTACTTTCTCCCACTGATTTAGCTCAACTATAAATAAAGATAACAAATGCGCAAACCTGAGGAAGACTCCGAGCTGGCAGATGTGCACCGGAGTCAGCAAACCGTGTCTGGCGATGAATCTTTCTATTTTGGTCTCCAGGGTTACGGAGGAATCGGTGTACCAGCGCCAGCTGAAGATTTGAAGGAGAACCGAGGAAGCGAGCAAAAGAAATATCAACAATCCCATGGAAAAGAATTTCTTCTCTTCATAGAGGCATGCTACGGCCCACAGGTCCAGTACCACGTCCAGGAGATAAACAGCAGAGACAGCAGAGAAAACAAGGCGTCTGAGAGCGCTAAATGAAATGGAAAACCTTCCTCCATGGCACAAGCTTGGAAGTAAACAAGCACAGCTTGGGAGCATGAAATGCAAGCAAATCCAGTTTTTAACTGTAAATGAGAGTGTGTGAGAGACCCCTCCCTCTATTGCGTCACACAGCTGCGAGTGTGATTTCTGTGCACAGTTTGCTGAGATTCATAGTAATGAAATAAAAGGTAAAAGAATTGACATGCATTAAACACATGTAACGAACACAAAACTAAATATTGGCATACATACTAATCAGTGTACATATGCATTACTTACACTTTTGAACTGGACTGAAAAGCAGTAAAACTGGAAAATCTCCAATCTTACCATTACAGGTTCTGCTCACACCCAGGAGAGGTATGCACGCAGATGGACGAGATAAAGGGAATAGGACAAAGCAGCAACGTTTTTCAACACCTCATTAACTTTTACACCGAAGTGCTGCCAAATTCTCAGACTGGTCAGAAGGTGTTGATTAATTTTCTGTAACTGCAGCTCCAACTAGTTCTGGCTGCAATACAAATCTAAGGTTAAAAATAAATAGATTTTTAAAATGTGTTGTTATACAAAGCAAACCATGTCATTCTTGTTGTGTAAGGAGATGCTTATTTAACATTTATAGAAGAACAGTCACGAAGAATAGACTTTTCTTCCACGTCTTTGAGGACCTGGACCTGATGCCAGTCAGTCCTGTAGTATACGTTTCCCATTGAATGTGTAATCGAAAGATGAATATGAGACGATGGCTCAGAATTTCAGCTTTCATTCCTGGTATTTAGATCTACATGTGTTAACTTAGAACATGGTACCTTTAATTTGAACAGAGATCAGAAATATTGGAACATGTGATTGACAGGTGTTTCTTGTTGCCCAGGCTTAGACTGATTGTTTATACAATAAATAGCTCAGAAATTCTACTCATGGTTTGAACCCTGGGTTTCACCTGTAAAGACTACATTTGTTGTTTCAAAGGATAAACCAACATGAAGACCAGAGAGCTGTCTATGGGAGAAGAGCAAGCTATTTTGAAGCTGAGAAAATAGGGGAAATCAATCAGAGCCACTGTACAAATGTTAGGCATATCTAATACAACAATTTTGAATGCCCTGAAAAGAAAGAAAATACTGATGTACTAACAGGCAGGCATGGAACAGGTAGGCCCAGGGAAAACAAAAAAGGAACATTTTGATGGTGTCAGTAGGTCACCGACTTCCTGCAGTTGATCAAGCAATGAATATTAAGTGTTATTTATTTAAATTTATTTTGACTATCTATTCAAATACTTCCCAATAGATAATGGAAGTGAGGTGGTCTAACACCAAAGTTGCCATGGTCTAAGTTTTTTAATATCAGGAAATGAAAGCTGAAATTCCGATCTATCATCTCATAGTCATCTTTAGATCTTTAGTGTACAGCAAAAAAAAAAAAAAAGAACTGGCCTTTGACATTCCAATACTTTCAGAAGGGACTGTATATATAAAATGTGTTTTTTGTGCTTTTTAAAGGAATTGAGGAAAGCAAATGTAGTTGTAAAAATCATTTTTATTATTGTTCGACATTTTGAGCAAAAATGTAAATATGCTTATCAGCTGAGCTCTCAGTGTCTCTGTGGTCAGAGTTGACTGTCATGATCGAGCACATTTATGACATGAGGCTCTTAAGGTGTCATATGTTTGTGTGGACCTGCTGCCAATGTGTGATGCAACACTCAAAACTTCTTCTTGGAACCTGGATTCCCTCAAAACAATGTCATTTACAGTTTAAGAAGCTTCAGGAGTTTCTGAAACAGTCACTTTAGTCAGGGTTATGCTCCAGTTTGACTACAGCTGACCTTCACTAAAGATATTTCCTAACTTCTGCTTTCTGTTTATTGTTTAAAAACCTTTCCGAGCCTAGACTTGCTGCATGTGCTTCCTGCAGGAAATAGCAGAAGACTGAATAAATGCGCACATAAGACGGCCAGATAAAGGGGGAATTCTGAGACAAATAACAAAATGAACTAGAAATGGATTGTAAAGTAAAATATATTTAAATAAATTCACTGTAATTACAATGTGATAGGGTGTACAGTTTATAAATAATCACCAAAAATTCACATAAATCGTATAATTTAAAGCAAAATTGACCGCAAACATACAACTTAAGAAAATTCAACAAAAGGTTTTTTATGAATTCAATCATTTTAGTTATTCCTACACACAGTCCAATAAATATAACTGACAAAGCACACATCATTAAAGTACTGTATATTATATCACAGCGTTGCTGAATTCTCAAATCTGATGAAGACGTAATCTATAACAGCAGTTCTGACCATAATTCAAATCTCAGTTCTATATTGTTGCCCTCGAGTGTCCTGCACAGAGCCCTGACCTCAACCCCACTGGACCACTGACTGACCTCAATCCCACTGCACCCCAGACCTCCTGACTTAACCACCTGATCTCACTAATGCTCTTGTAGATGAATGAACACAAATCCCCACAGCCACGCTCCAACATCTAGTGGAAAGCCTTCCCAGAAGAGTGGAGCTTATTATAACAGTGAAGAGGGACTAGATCTGGAATGGGATGTTCAACAAGAACATATGGGTGTGATGGTCAGGAGTGCACAAACCTTTGGCCTTAAATTGATCTGCATTCATCTTCACTAACTAGTCAGGGCCGTGGTGGATCTGGAGCTTATCCCGGAAACACTGGGAATTAATCAGGAATGCACCAGTGGATCACAGGGCACCATGTATAGAAACAATCACATTCTTATTCACACCTAGAGGCAACACAGCCAATGCACAGCCTGTAAACCTCAAAGAGAGTTTTCTGGGATAAAACCAGGAAACACTGAGGAGACTTTCACGGATGTAGGGAGACCATGCGAAACTTCACACAGAGTGTAACCCAAGCTCAGGATGGAAGTGGGGACCCTGGAGCTGTGAGGCAGCCACGCATGTTAATATTAGTAGGTTTGCTTGTAAAAAAGGAAAAAACTGAAAGCCTGCATTTATCACATATGAATTACAGTACTGTGAAATTCTTTTTGGAAAATTCCAGCTTGTTAGGAAGTTTTGTCTGCTATAATCAGTCATTTCTCAGTCAATTTTCTAGTGGTAGAAATTCAAAGCCATGTTTCTCATCCTCTTGTGGATGCCAGTTGGGATCCTTTGAGTCGGGACTGAAGCTATGAACAGAGAGTCCACTGTTTCATAACATGGCTCCTGTGGTGTCATCTGCGACTGCTCAGCTTTCATATCCATCTGTAAGTCTGGATTATATGGATGAAATTTCGAGTAATAAAGCAATTTCATTATGACTCCTACTATATAGATGGTCATTAACATAACAATAACTAGGTAGATATTAATAGGTAGTGGACTAAGACGAGCTGATTCCGCAGATCTCCTCCACCACCATAATCCTAACAGCAGCATCGTGTCCATCCCTATAACCATGTGATAGACGATTCCTTTCTGGTTAGTCTTTCCACTTGCTACATAATTTTTTTTTTTTTTACTCTTTACATTAAACCAGCTGAAGTACCAGATGAGGGCTACGGTGGCCCGGTACAGCCATTCTCCAGCTTTAGTTTCCATGAAGTCTGTCTTCTGCCACCAGGCCCAGAGGACCAGCAGCGTCCACAGGGACAGGAAGTGAGCGATGATGTAGCAGGGCAGGATGGAGGCGAAGAGGGACACACACACCACACGAGGACCAATCAGGAACAGGTTCCACAGGAAGTAGAATATGGAGGAAAACCATCCCATCTTATGCTCCTCAGGGACGAACTCACGCATGTTGCGATGGTAGGACAACACGGTGAAGGAGAGGGAGGATAGAGAGCTGAGGATTTTAATGACTGAAAAAGAAAATATTGCTATTATTATTTTAATTATTATTCAGCATCAAAAAGTCAATAAAGATCAAAAAAGATCAAAAAGTGAATAAAAATTCCTTTCCCGACCTGTAAAGAGCTGAAAGTCCTGAATCTGGATGACGTTTGTTAGCATCAATATGAGCTGTGGAGCACTTTCAGTGAAGGCCTTGAACAGATCAAGAGAGCTGAGGTCATAGCTTAGAGTCTCAGTTTGACTCTTTTGGAAAGTGTTCTTTTTAAAGCTGCTAACTGAGAGTTCCAACATACCTAAACACCTACAGGGCAACAAAAAAAAATTCAATTAAATAAAATAAATTAAGTGCTCCACAGTTGGATCCTGATTTTGTCACAGCCAACGGTGGCCGGGATCCAAGGGAGCAAGATTGGTTGTACTGTCTGGGTGGGAGGGGCATACTCTCTCCCCTGTCAATCACCAGGACACTAGGCCATTCTGTGACCCGATGTATGTGGAAGAGGGCTGATATTGCACTTTCCTCCAAGACTGCTACACTGCCCTATGATGCAGCATGGGCAACAATATGAAAAGGGTTTTGTTGGCTGGCTTTATGTGTCTCGGAGGAAGCACGTGTTAGACTTCACCCTCCCCATGTGGCAGCTACTGTATGGTAAGGAGAGACCTGGCTAGTGGGTGAGAACTTGAATATGGTCAAATTGTGGAGGAAGTAATGAAAAACAAACAAACAAAAAATTAGGAATAAAACACTCTGGGACATGTTATAGGAAAATAATCAACGACAGGGTGGTGCAAGGTGACCTGACGTAAAGCAGATATACAATTGATTATTATTGTAAATGTTTATAGAATCTCCCTACAGGTAAAAGTTTCTTCTTGGTGGCTGTATCGACCCTGGGCGGCAGGGTGGTGCAGTGGTTAGCACTGTAGCCTAACAGCAAGAAGGTTCTGGGGTCAAACCTTGTGGCCATCTGGGACCTTTCTGTGTGGAGTTTATATGTTCTCCCAGTGGGTTTCCGCTGTGCTCTGGTTCCCTCCTACTAGGTAAACTGTGAATGGTTGTTCGTCTCTGTTTTAGCACTGCAATAGATTAACGACCTGCTCAGGTTGTAGTTGAAGTCAGCTGGGATTGGCTCCTGTTTCTCCATGACCCTGACAGATAAGCACTATAGATGATGGATGGATTGACTTTCCCTATTGAACATTGTGCCAAAATTGCAAAATTGCTAATGTTGGCCCAAAGGAATGGTTGCTGTTGGTCCCATTTGCTACCTGGGTACTGCCTTTAGCATGTTGTAGCAGTGATATTCAAGTTCAGCCACTTTTGGACTTATAAAGAGGCAAAGAGTAGAATAGCATGCTAGACAGGTTCCCTCAGTGTTTATTTCATATGCCAAGACATGCCTACATTGGCCTACCTCTGGTCTAGAAACAAACCATGATAGCAATTTGCAGTTAGCATGAATATCAGTACTGCAACAGCACTTGAAACAAATCTTAAATACAGCGAAAGGTTATCTAGCTATTAACTAAAAACAACCCTCACTAGCACACAGCACTTTAGCAGTCAGAAAGAAAGAATTTTAAAAGGGATAATAAGAAATTCAACAGATAAACTTGGAGCTTGCTACGGCGGCCATTTGGCCTCGCAACAAGCAAAAATAAAACCTAATCACACACCTGAGGAAGACACCAAGCTGCAAGATGTGCAACACACCGAGTAATCCATGACTGTTAATAAACTTCACTACTTTAGTATCCAGTTTCTCAGTGGAATCAGAGTACCAGAGCCAGCTGAAGGTCTGCAGCAGCACCGAGGAACTGAGCATTATAAATATAAACACTCCCATGGAGAAGGAGTTCTGCTCCTGATAAAAGCATACCACGGTCCACACATCTGCTGCCACGTTCCAAAACCAAAAAAGCAAGGACAGCAAAGATGCCAGGACATCTGAGGCACAGGACCAAAAAGAAAAGTCTTTCTTCATGGCATGAGCTGGGATAAAGCCATATCAAGACGGTAGCTGAAGTTTTCTGAAAAGCAGCAAGCCTTGCTTGACGTGTCACACACCCTTTCTTTAGAGCCGCTGCTGTTTGCTGTTCTTAATAGCAGTTGATAGGCATGTGATGGCATGCGGAAAAACCAAATGAAACGTGTAACACCCTCAGAAAAAAAGGGTACTAACCTTTTTCTGTTGCAGGGGTTGGTAGAGTCAAGCATATACCATTTGTAGCTTAGATTCTGCCTATAAAGGTGTGTATATTGTGCTTTTACTCAAGTTTTATTAAAAAAGGTCAGTATGACACAGATATGTACTTTAAATCTTTTTCAAAGATATACTTTATGTGTTTACATGCAAAATATACAGTACAAAGTAAAAGGCACAAAAGATAAGGGTATGCATTCCTTACGATTTGCAAAAGTATTTACCCTTCTGTACTGCTCATTTTCTGCAACATCTACCTGACACATGGAGGGTGTTTCTGTGTGAGTTTTATTTCAACGTGTTATTCTCAGGCTAAAATGAGATGAACAATTATCTCTGTAATTAACATATTTAAAAAACGCACTCCATCTCCACATCAGTTAGACAAAATGAGCTAAGTACTCATTGTGAACATGGCACCCCATAAGACGAGAACGTGTATTTAAGTATTTTGATCTGTTTCTGCATCAGTTCATTAATGCCCAAATGACGCAAAGTAAACATATGTGCCTCATTATCTCTCAAGTTACGGTTAGAGTTAGGGTTAGTCATTTATATTATTAAACATTTAATGGTTAGTTTCTGTAAAACTGAGTACAAATTTTTATTTTTGCATGCACAAATGATACTCAAGCAAATCAAAAGACTTTTATTCATTTTCTCATCATATGGCGTGCCAACACAGAGATTTGGGAGCCTCATGGAGAGGAGACTATCTCTTACCAAAGGTTCCAGTCTCACGCCCATGTCTGGCGCACTAAACTAAAGCCTGATTTGCTCTTTGGCAGACCTTTGACACCATTTACAGACTAAATAAAATCTGAATAAGGCTTAAATGAGAAATAAGGAGATCTATTTACATACTTCTGCAAAAGGGAAAATTTCCCTGAACCATGAGGCTCGAGTTCACTAATCAGAGGCACTGCTCTCAAGCCAGACGTCATCTTCACAACAGGAAGTAGTGTTTCAGTATGAATCTCTGTTTAACAGGATCAGCTGACTTTTCATCTTGTCTCATCGGTGTCTCTGTGGTCTGAGCTGATCATGTCATGATCAAGCACGTTGCTGACATGAGACTCCAGCACCGAAGGCATCATGAGTATGTCAACCTGCCGCAAGTGTGTGATGCAATTTTCAAAAACCTAAAAACCTGTGCTGATTATATTGAGTAGCACAGCGGAATTATGGGAAATATCTCTACAGCCTCACAGTTCCATTTTGATTTTATAGTCTGGATTTTTGCATGTTCTTCCTGTGTCTATATGAGGTTCTACTGAGTTCTTTGGGTTCCTCCAACCTCAGAAAAAACGTGCCAATGGGTCAACTTGCTCCTCTAAATTGCCCAGGATGTGAGTGAGTGTGTGTGCATTGTGCCTTGCAATAGACTGGTGTCCCATCCATGTTGTATTTCCACTTCAGATCTTCCTTCCTTAGCTCCGGCTCTACAGCAACCGTGACAAAAGGACTTATTGAATATAAACAACTGAATGAATGGATGTCAATCAAAGTCCAAGATGCCTCAGCATGAATATGATTGATATGAAGTATTAAATAAGAAACTAAATATGGTTTTGGGAGACATTTTGCATAAAAGTGCAAGTTCCCCTGCATGGAGATCTGTATAGACTCATGAATAGAGTTTAGGTCCTGATGTAACAGAAGAATAATTTGAAATATAGCCAATTTATTTTGTATTTGGTTCTCCAACCTCTGCAAAGTAGGGATATAAACTCTAATCATTTGGGGCATTTATTTCTTAGAGGAAAAATAGAAAAAAGAAACTCAGTATCTAGCAAACATTCACCATAAAACCATCGCTTTTTATTTATTCTTTTAATTATATAAATTTTTATTCACATTTATCATTCAACTTTAAAATTATAGACCGCATACAGAACAGCTTACAGTTATATACAGAAGTTGCCATATATATATATGTAAGTACCCGGAGATGGAGATCTTCCTGTTTAGCAGCAGAAGCAAGTCTGAGCAAGTGAACAGCACCCCCAACAGTCACAAGAAAAATACACACTGCTATGAAACAACATCATGCAAAACGCTTGCACAGTTTTTCAGACAATAATTCAGAATTTTGAAGTAATTAGACATTTCATTATGCATCCTTCTTTTCCGTCTGGCTCAAACGAGCTGCGTTATACAGGCTTCACAGAACGTGTTAAAACAGCAGTGTTAGCTTAAATAACTCCAGAGAGTACACATTGTAAAAACACCATGACTTTTGACACTAGAAGATTTGCAAAATTATAAATAAGCGACATGTTCTCGGTTATTATGTGTTCATAACTCAGTGAAATTGAGTCTTGCGTCCCAAAAAGAGATTTTCCCCCTTAAATTATTATGGATTTATAAAGATGCTTTTAAACAAAAAGATCACATTTTACAGTCAGTCAAGAAAAAATGTAGCCAGCTTTTAGAGAGGTTAGGATACAATAAGAAGAAAAAGGACTGACAAGAGTGATGGCACTTCATTTCTGATCCCCTTCTGACTGGTTCACCTTGAGTTAATACAGTGCCGTATAGGTTAGCTTGTGTAATGTGTGTTTATATTTAAAAATGAATTCTTGATGAGAATTGCTTGATGAACCATCAGGTCTGGGGAAAAAAAGATGAAAACACCCTAAAAGTCTGGTATAAGTCTAGTTCTAGATTATTTGTGGACTAGCAAAAGAAATTATTAGCCATTTTTTTCATTCTCTTTTGGGCACCAGTTTCAGTTTCAGTTTCGGGTTCAGTTTTGGGTTTAGGCGTCTCCCTGGCTTCTGTCTCACCTTCTGAATCGAATCGTTCTGCAGTTTCAGGGTCAGATGTCCCAAAGTTTTCAAAAACTGTTAAAGACCTTAAAGTGTAAAATAGCTCTTCATCTTTCTTGCCTAAAGTCCTTAAAGCATCAGATACCTCTTCGTCTTTCTTGCCTAACTGCAAAGTTTTCTTCTTTGGATCATAGTTCCAGAAATAGAAGTGATTCAGTGCCACCCCTACAATGTACATTAGCAATAGCATAACAGTAAGTAGGTAGATATTAATCGGTAGTGGACTAAGACGAGCTGATTCCACAGATCTCCTCCACCACCATAATCCATACAGCAGCATCATGTCCAACCCCATAACTACATGATACATTGTTCGTCTGAGTTTGGTATAACTATCTGTTACATTAAACCAGCTGAAGTACCAGATGAGGGCTACGGTGGCCCGGTACAGCCATTCTCCAGGTTTACTGTTCATGAAATCTGTCTTCTGCCACCAGGCCCAGAGGACCAGCAGCGTCCACAGGGACAGGAAGTGAGCGACGATGTAGCAGGGCAGGACGGAGGCGAAAAGGGACACACATACCATACGCGGGCCAATCACGAACAGGTTCCACAGGAAGTAGATGACAGTAGGTGAAGAAAACCATCCTATCTGAAGGTCGTCAGAGATATACTGACGCATTTTGCGATGGTAGGACAACACGGAGAAGGCCATGCAGCTAAGAGAGCCAGCAAGTTTAAAGACTGAAAAGAAAAACAAAGGTTTTCATTGTAAAATTTCAAAAATTTCAAAGAAAAGTTTTTCATTGCAAAATTTCCAGACTGAGAGAATGAAAGGCAGTTTCTTGATTTTTTGGAGGTTCTCACCTGTGAAGAGCTGCAGCTCCTGCATCTGCATGATGAGAACCATCATCAGGATGAGCTGTGGAGCACTTTCAGAGAACGCCTCGAACAGACGCAGCATGATGAGATCTGGATTAGAGTTTTCAGTGACCTCCTTACGGTTGATTTTTTGTTTAAAGCTGCGGACTGAGATCTCCACGACAGCTATTATTCTACAGGGAATAAAATGATGTCAATAATAGCAATAATAATAATCAGTGTTGTGCAGGCGGTGGTGCTGTTGTCTCACAGCTAATTCCTGAGCTGAGGTTTCTCTTTGAATTTCAAATGTGCTTCTCGTTTTCTTTGGTGTTTCCTTAGTGCTCTCTGGTTATCTCCTACCTTAAAACAATGGAACTATGTGTCCCTAAGTATGAATGAGTGTGTGAAAGTGTGTGTGCCCTGCTATGGACTAGAATCTCATCCCACCTGAGTAAATATCCTTTCTAGAGAAAGTTGTTTGAAACGCATTTAGTCATCCTCAATAAGCACTTTATCCTGGTCAGTGTCACTGTTGATCTGGTGCCAATCACACAGATCAGATGCGAACTCACACACACACACACATTTAAACCTAGGGGCAATTCAGCATTGCCAATTCACCTACCTGGAGAAAACCCACACAAAAGCAAGAAGAACATGTGAAACTCTAAACAAATGGTAACCTGAACCCAGTGAAACTGTTTAAAATGAAGCACAAACCTGAGGACGACTCCAAGCTGCAAGATGTGCAATAGGGCAAGTAAACCGTGCTCGATGATGAATTTCTCTACTTTGCTCTCACTGTCTGGAGAGTACCAGAGCCAGCTGAAGATCTGCAGAAGCACCGAAGAGGCGAACAGCAGAAATATCAGCAATCCCATGGCGAGGTATTTCTCTTCTTCATAAAGAGACACTATGGCCCACAGGTCCAGCACAACATCTAAAAGAAAAAGCAGTAGAGACAGCAAAGAAAAGAAGGCCGGGAGACAAAAACAACTGCTTTCCCCCATGACCTCAGCTCACACGCTCTTCCTAACTGAACACTGTGGAAGCATTTAATACAGTCTTTTATACCTGCCCAAACACTTCCTGAATGCCCCTTCCACTGTCACGTCACAGTGAAGTGATTCCTGAGAATGGCCACTCTGCATACAGGAACATGGAATTCACACTGAAATTCCTGCACATTCCCAACCCTGTCCAGAATGGGCAGAAAGAATATCTTGTAGGATGGTGTCACTTCCAGAAATGCTAGTACACTAACCTGATTTCTATAATTTTTTTACAAAAGAGGATAAAAACATATATATTTGTGTTATGAGACTATATTAGAATTGTGCACCAAGGTCCACAGTGTAAACACTGCCATTGCCACTCTCAAGTAAACAAGTTCTGACAAGCTGCTTGCGCAACGACCCTCTCGGCTTGCCAACTTTCCACATAAACCAACACCAATGAGGAAGTAGATAACAATATAACTCTAGGTGACAATATCAGAATTAGAATGCTTTACTCTCGCTCAAGAGACTGAACTATTTTTACTAATTTCCTCATCAAAAACATTAACTTTGTGTACTAGATCCCTTATCTACATGCTTCTTCCAACATATACTGCCAAAAGCAATCAAACCTCTTCTGAAAATAATTTATTCTTCCCTTAGCAGTGGCTATGTAACTAAATCCTTTAAAATAGCAGTCATAAAAGCCCTGATTAAAACAAACCTGACTTTGACTGCAGTCAGCTCTCCAACTATAGGCCAATATCCAACCTCCCCTTTATCTCCAAGATGCTAGAAAAAGCTATATCACAGCCGTTGTGCTCATACCTACATAGGAATAACATTCATGAAAAGTATCAGTCAAGGTTTAGGCCTTTTCATATCACAGAGACAACGCTGGCTAAAGTGGTAAATTACCTTCTATTGGCCTCTGATCAGGTTTGTGTGTCCTTACTTGTTTTGCTTGACCTTAGTGCAGCTTTTGAGACCATTGATCATACTGTTCTCCTTGATAGACTAGAAAATGTTGCTGGAGTTAAGGGAAAGGCTCTCTCCTGGCTCTTATTTGACGGATATAAATGGTAAATGGTGACTTCTGTATACCTACTAAGGTGAAATTTGGTGTTCCACAAGGTTCTGTTTTAGGACCACTGCTTTTTTCTGTATTTATACTACCTCTGGGTAATATTATTCATAAACATTGCATCAGCTTCCACTGTTATACTGATGACACACGATTGTATGTTTCAGCAAAGCCAGATGAGAGACACCAGCTTAATATGAGGAAGCTGTAAAGGACATTGTACATTTGATGCTTACTAACTTCCTTCTACTTAATTCTGACAAGACAGAAGTACTTGTACCAGGAACACGTGCAGCTAGAAGTAAGCTTTCTGATTGCATAGTAACTCTAGTAACTTTCTGTTTCATCATGTGCAGAAGTAAAAGACCTTGGTGTGATTATTGACTCCAGTCATTCCTATGAAGCTCATGTAGATAATATTACTAGGATATCCTTCTTTCATTTAGTTCTGAGCTAACTTCTGGGCTTTTATGATCCGCCACACCCACTTAGATAAAAAAAAGGTGCAGGCTATTTGTTTTTACCTCAAATAGTGAAGGCAGCAGGGTGTTCCCCTAAGATCTGTAACATCGTTCTCTTACAAAGTCACTCAGTTATGGAACAGCCTTCCAATTAGTGTTCAAGACTCAAACATAGTCTCGGTGTTAAAGTCTAGGCTGAAAATATATTTGTTTAGTCAAGCCTTTTGTTAATAGTTTTTTATTCGTTAAAGGAGCAGATCTGGAGGGTTCTTGGTCATAGAGTGTTTTGGTAAACTGAGATGTTTGTTAGAGTGGCTGGCTGCTTTATGTCCCAGAGTGCCATTATCTCTGTGTTACCTTCTGGCTCTCCCTTTTAGTTATGCTGTCTTGCTGTAGTCCCTGTTTGCTCTTAGCACACAATGTACATTGTTCTTAACCTTCGCATTACAATGAGCATACCTAATACTCTGTGTTTCTCTCTCTCTCTCTCTCTCTCTCTCTCTCTCTCTCTCCACTGAGCTACACATGCTACTTCTGAGATATCAGTGATCCTGACCCCTTCTGCTCTCCGGACCTGCCTGACCTATTCTTATACCCTAATTCTGGGTGGAGTTTCCATCTGTTGAGTATAGCCCCATATGAACAGCCTAAAGATACACTTAAAACTGTGAAAATGGCTTGGGACTGCCTTTGATCCAACATCTTTGCTACAATGGCTTAGGCCTACCTTTGCTATGATAACTTCAGGACTTCAACCGCTATGAACTGTGTTTTGCACTTCAGTCTCGGTAGAGTAGCATATATCATGTCAGTAAAAAGAAATTCCTATCCATCATTTCGCTTTAAACTACTGCGACCGTCACCTACACCTCTGAGTGAAATAATAGCGCCCTGATGTGGCAGAAGACGAGAATAAGTAATAAATGAACATTCCTATATTTTCATTTTCATCCTCAGAAACCATCCATCCATCCATCCATTATCTATAGCGCTTTATCCGTCTGGGTCGTGGGGAAGCTGGAGCCAATCCCAGCAT
>JAQQZR010000021.1:2516053-2534644 GCA_030068235.1 Notoglanidium macrostoma | reverse complement strand
TTCTACAGTTTTGGCAGACCATGTGTTCCTGGAGCTGCTCTGTGCAGGACAGGAACAGGAACAGGTTTGGGTCTATTAGTTCGAGTGAAGGGAAACTGTAATGCTACAGCATACTGTGTGCTTCATACGTTCATACAGCGTATTGTGTGTTTCAGATTTTATGGTAACGGTCATGTGTCCGCATACTTCTGGCTTACTTTTAGAGTAATTTACCAGGAAAGAAACTAGTATAAAAGTTAAAGTCCAATACTTTTTTCTCTGAATGCACTTTCAGAGTCAGAAGGTGATGTGACTCTTCATTCTGCTCTCTGATTGGCCTGCTGATTTCCCAGGATATCAGCATGACCAATCGGAGCTGAACGTCATCCCCGTATTTGGCAGGAGCGTGCGATTTCTAGATGTTCTGGGTCAACAGCACACAGGGCATGTTGCTTTACCCTCGGAATGAATTGACAAGCGCTTGCTCTTTCAGCTCCATTTTGCAATAGATTTCTAGTGAATAGTGGCCGCTCAGTGGTTAAGGGTTAAGGTTGGCTTTAGTGACCGAGAGATTGAGGGACCAAATTGTGAGCCGCTGTTGGACTGATTATCGATTCATCATTTAAACTTAAACGAACTGCTTCAGAAACCAACTCTGAACACTGCCCTGTGTGTGGTTCATACTCATCCATGTTGATAAATAAGATTATGATGTTATCTGACCTCCAGTATTCCAGGTTATGTGGCATTTTCAGACTTTGTTCAACTTTTACATTGCATTTTTTATTTTATTTTCACCAGATTTTGAGAAATAAGGAAATTGTTAGCGCAATAAGGTTTCTAAAAGACCTTCTGGTGCAATGTTCTGTGAACAGATGTGATCAAAAAAGAACAAACACAACACATTGTTTAGAGCTAAAACGGGGGCACTGAACATCGACACCAAAACCTCATTCCAGCTGTGAAGCATGGTGATGGGTGCATCGCCTGTACTCACTGAGGGAGCGCTGCATCCAAAATTGTATAAATAATCCATATGGGATGCTGCGGCAAGACTTGAAGACAGCCGTACATGCATGAAACCGCAGAAATATTAACCTCAAAGTAGATTGCAATGGTTAATTTACCAACACTGCTTAGTGATTTGATAAAGAATTTGTTTAAAAAAAAAATTGCATAAACACTTAACATCTGTACTTGAGTTTCTATTACATCAGATTTGCATAATGAGGTTTTTTATTGTTCTTTTGTCAGTACAAAATTATTTCCCATGGTAGTCACACACACATGCTACAGATGCACCAGACAGAGATTAGGATGAAACACATTAGTGTATACCTTTAATGTCCTCCGCTCACCTCAGTGGGGCATTTGGCAACGGCTCAGTTCCTGCCAAATAAAGATCCATGCAATTATATCTTACCAGCAAGGGGTACGAGGAAACTAGGGCACAAATTCTCTTGGTCTCAGTGTGTTTTTGTAAACAGAGACACCCCATTACATCACCTGGTTACTTTTGTTGTTCTCCTCTGTTCTTCTGTAGTCTGTGTGTTTGTCTATGTAAGAGAGCTATTTTAAAATGTCAGAGTGAGTCATCGGAAAATGACTTCCTGAATAGTGTGTATTGTGTAAATTGATGTTGAATGGATATCATCAGCACAACTATTATTGCACACACACACACACAGTGTGAGCTGGACTTTCTTTGTAAACCAGGACTCTGTAGTCATGACCACCAGTAGCTGGTTCAGCGAGCAATGGCCAACTGGCACACGTCTCTGTAGAGGACTAGCCTTCGCAGAGCGGATCGTCCGGCTCATCACTCTCACCTCACCGCCTTATATCTTCATCTCACGGCCCTTGTCAACCCTCAAGGCTTTTCAGTGCACAATGGATTGATATGAAATTTATTCTGAAGGCTGATTTATTGTCAAAACAAACACCTTTTTAATCTGTTGCTGCACAATTCATGCCACTGATGGTGTGCTCCGGGCAGGAAACCCTGCGCTTTTCGGTGTCTTGCCTGTTTTAGCCAGCGACTGATCATGCGAAACGTAACAAACGCTACCTACTCGTCATGTTGTCGTGATGCAAAAGCAGAAGTTTGCATATCATGCCTGCCTGCCAAGATCCTCCATCTGGCATCTTCTTCTTAAAAGTATATTTCATTGTGCTCCACATCCCACGTGTATCCCATAATCCTGTGCGCCAGCTCTGGAACAGCAGGCACTCTAGAGAAAAAAATGGCATAAAAAGTGTATGAAGCGACACTCTTTTCCTACAAAGTCTATTATTGGTTGTATTTCTGTCATTCCACCTCTTGTTTGCTTTCTTTTCATCCCTTCTTCACGTCTTGGCTCCTCCCACTAGGGGGAAGTGGAGAAAGGATGCAAGAAAGGGAAGCTAGGACAGACGAAATCAAGAACAAGCGTATTTCACATCAACCAGAGAAGCATCACGTTACAGAGAGTTTAGTGACGTGCTTTCCAGCTGTATTAACTGCATAAGCGATCTGCGTGCACTCAGTTATTTTTTATTAAAACATTAATTGCACATCTGTGTTTTTAAAGTACGGCATAGACACTGATTTTCATGTTGTTTCTACTCACTGTTTTTGTGGTTCTTAGGTTTTTTTTTATTAGTTTCTCGGGACAGATGGAGCTGTTATACTGTAAACTTACGTCACATAACGTAACAATGGACAAAGAAATGCTTCTGAATAGGAAACGCCCGAAGACGCCTCAGGAATCAAGCTGACATCAGGTAAAGTTTAGGGAAGCACTCATTGTCTTGGAGTTATAAATGGTATTCCATAATTATTGGAACAATGTGAGAGTTGGAACACACAAAACACGTTTTGTCACTTTTGGCTTTCCACAGCCCTTTTATACGTCACTGGAACCACGCCCCATTAGCGGCATGCGAGCCACGCCCCCTCATCCCGACTTCAGAGAGAGTGCAAGAGCTTGTTTGGTTTTAGTGTGTAAGCTCGAGCACACTCAAGAACACACACTCACACGCACTGCAGTGGGGATAGGAAGTGTAAGGATAGCCAGAGCGCGCGCGCGTTCACGCGTTTTCTTCATCACTCCAGCGCGGCTCATGCGAGCTGTGGCGTGGCTGTAGGGTTCAGGGCTCGCGGTGTCGGTCACGGGTCATGGGGGGTAACCTGGGGTGCCACCGCTCGCTCCCGGCGGACCCCGCGGACGTGCGGCAGCGCGGGCGCAAGTTCAGCGCGACCTGCAGCTTCGCGCACGTCACCGCGCACAACCACGAGCGCCTGAACGTGAACGCGGCCAGCGAGGAAGAGCTCATGACCCTGCCGGGGGTCACCCGGGCCGTCGCGCGCGCCATCGTGGAGCACCGCGCGCGCATCGGCGGCTTCAGGAAAGTGGAGGACGTGGCGCTGGTGAGCGGTATCGGCGCCGCCAAGCTGCAGCTCATCAAGCCGGAAATATGCGTGTCGAGCCGGAGGAGCAACAACAACAACGACCCGCGCAACGAGCGCGAGCAGGAGCACGGCGCGTCCGTGGCGCACTCGTGGACGCCGTCCTCCCATCCCAACTCCCCGACCGCCCGCAGCGAGCTGCACCTGCCCCCAGGAGGACCCGCGCACATGGCGTCCGAGCGGCCCGACGTGCAGCCTGCGCCGCGCGCGCGTCACGGAAAGCCGGTGGTGCGCGTGGCCACGTGGGATCTGCAGCGCTGCTCCAGCGACAAAGCCAACAACCCCGGGGTCAAAGAGGTCGTGTGCAGGACCCTGCTGGAGCGCGAGTGAGTGAGCTGCCCTGACACCTACATTACACATTTCTGCACTCCAAATAGTGCACCACGTAGGGTACAAGTCATTCACTCTGTTTGTTTGGGCTCAGTGGGTAAGACGCTGCACTAGTGATCGGAAGGTCATGAGTTCAAAGCCCAGCACTGCCAAGCTATCGCTGATTGGCCCTTGAGCAAGGTCCTTAACCCTCAACTGCGATATGGCAAAAAATATCATATATAAAATAAATAAATCTTCAGTCCCTATGGGACATATAGTCCATACGTTAGAGTTGCCTTTAATTTCTAACCCCTACATAGTGCACGTTCATACGTCCAAGAGGAAGCCGGACGCTGAACCCCAACAGTGTCCCTGTAGTGCACATATCTAGCAAAATAGAGCCGATTTACAAACCCTACTGGGGGTATAGTGAACTACATATGGAGCCCATTACACACACTATCTAGGCTACAACAGCTTGATATTTCATGGTCTCCTACTAAATAAAGCACATTGACCTGTTATTTTGCACCCTTGGTAGTGCTCATGTAGGTGAACTCGATTGGACATATCGTGCACAGAGGAATGATTGAGCTGAATCCCAGAAGGCGTCTCTCTCTAGTGCACTACATTACAGCAGGGTAGCTCTTTATTTCATGCACTCTGTAGTGCTCATATATTTAGCGAATTTAATTGAACATTAAACCAAATGTTTCTGAATCCGCAAGGGCTCACGTGTAGTAATCTCACACTCACGTGCACATACGTCATCTATCGTGAGGGATTTTTGCTTGTCAAATTTGGCTCGGAGAGCCCTTTTATTTGTATATCGCGACTAAAATAGTTTGAGCGTTTAAATCTTGTTTCCAAAGCCTCATTAGTGCGATGAATTGTCTGGCATCACATCTATCATGAAACAGCACGCTATCAGAATAAACAGCGTTTGTGTTTGTGTAATGAGTTTCCCAGAAGCATCATACAGAAGTTAAGATCATCTTATCTGGGAGAGAGAGAGTTCAACACGATGCTCGCTCTACCATTAAACCATGATCTTTGTGCTACAATGCTTTTAGGAAACCCGACCCGGAATATCCGTCCAGGAAGACGAGGGTCCATTCTGAAGTTCACGTTGTCCTTTTGCTTTTTATAACGCGCTCAAATAAACCCGTCCGGTGCAAACAGGAAGAAAAGCAGGCACTTTTCCAAGTGTGATTTTTATTTCATTGCTCATTTACACAACGCAGTGATGTCACTGAGCCTCAGCCCTAAGCTTTTCATTACTTAGCAGGATTTATTGCGTACCAGCGTGAGTTGTGTGTGCGCGCGCATGAGTGTGTCTCTATACATAGTCAAAGGTTGCCTGGTTAGTGTCACAGTGACGGCGGTTTCGCTGTGTTTCAGTAAAGCGTGTCGGCTCTACGTCAGTCTACACGCTGTCGAAGAGTAAGACGATAACGGATTGTTATTTAACAAATTAAAACGTGTAATTGTCGAAGTGGAGAAGCTTAGAGATGTTTATTCAACATTACGGAAGGACTCTGTAGTGTCAGTGCTTTGCAGCGGTCTTGGGTAAAGCTGTAACTTTACGTTTTCCACCACGGGACAGTCCTCAGGACATGAGTGTCGTTTTTCGGTGTCATGTCGAGCTGCGTTTATTTTCCGTCATGTTAATTTTGCGACGGAGAAAAGGTGAGCCCGTTCACGCCTGCTATCTTCACAGCAGTAGCTTCACAGCATCCTGCCGTCGATTAGTTTCCGATAACGTCACATCGTGTGTGGTTTATGCCTCACTAATCTCACACTGAGAATTAAGTATTGGCACCCCTGGGCTCAGCAGTTTTCTTTGTGATAACAGAGCGAGGAGTATGAGATCATTCGTCAACAAGGTATCATTATGATTTCTCATCGGTATCAATACTGATATCATTTCACAATCTCTCCTCATCCTCCCGAGCTATTCTCTTCATCTCGATCCTCAGGTTCTTGGGACGGTCCTGTCGTGCGCTTGATTCTGTGGTCACTGAACCATCAGTGAAATCAAACATGATCTCATTGGTCAGTCTTGTTTTGTTTGTTTGTTTTTTCCTTGTCAGTTTGGGTTTTAGGTTGTCTTCAGGCTTTCTCTAAGAATCTCAAAACGAGGGCAGGTTCGTTATGACCTTTAGTAGCCTCAGTCTCCAGGCCATTTATTACATGTCAGAAAACACCACTCCCTCCATCTCCCTGATGTACGTAAGCCAAAGGGAAACCGGGTAACAAACAGTCTGTTTTGAGGTTACATGAGTTCATCGCTTCGAAACGCACTGGAGACGCTTACTCATAAATGCCCTACAGTAACCCTGCTCACACGCGCGCATGCGCACACACCCTGAAAGACAAACAGCCTGATTCATTTCCATAACGCTGTTAGCTTTGACTCCGTTTACCCACATGACTTGTGTATCCGTCCACAATGCAGTGATATTTGGAGACTAACAAGGACTGAATCTTCCAGTCAGGTCTAGTAGGCATGTTCTGGTAATCATGTAAATGATGTTTGTGTTAAGTAGAGAGGCTTATAATACAGGATTGTTGAAATCCCCATGCTGATTGGTCATAAGTTTGATTCATTTCCTGTAACAGCGACTCTGACAATAGTGCCTATGGCGTTTCTATAGTAACAGCGTACACAGAAGTAAAGCGGTAACTTTTTTTATCATATTAACTTCAAGAGAGCGAAAAATAAGAGAGGCTGGTGCAGGAATGACCGTTTATAGTTGCTGCGATGTGAGTGTAACTATAAACGGATAAAAAGTACGATGTGTTCTTTAGTCATTAAAGATTGTATCTACTGGCATGTTGCTGTGGTACAAGAGGAACAAAACACACCAGGATGCGCCGTTATAGAGAGGTAATCAACTTTAGCGCGGTAAATTACTCCGTTTTATTTCAGGCCATATTACACCACCTCGCTGTTGATTAGCTTTCTATAACAACGTGCCCCCCAAGTGTTTCTACCACACATATTGCATCCCTGATGTGCTCTTGCGATGAAAGCAGTGCCATTTGAGAGGCAGCATGAGGACAGCTGTTATCTAAAGGTCCTTATTTTGGTCACATCTAAAGAAGCATCGCACACGATGATCTCCGAGATCCCAGAATTTTGTCCAGCAAGTCCAAATGGGATAAAAGAATTCTCACTCCAGCTGAGAAACCGGACGTGTGAGGCTAATAGATGTGAGGCTATGGATTTAGGAGAATGATAGCTGGTTTCTGCACTTCATGTGGTTTTATGGAACATGACGGAAATGCTCTGGTCACTACCTGAATCGCTGAACTCCAAGAACCTTTCACCCAAATAAATGCAAAAGAAAGGGAAATGTGCCGAGCGATTTTCAAAACATGTCGGCGCATCGCCCTAGTGGTTTTGCCGTCTTGCCAAAAACGTTTGGAGAAACACCAGTCAATTAAACGGACTATTGCGAGTCGCTGCTTCTTTATTTCAGTCGCGTCTGCCTGCTGAAATAAGGAAGTCTAGAGGTAACCTGAGGTCAGTCTGACGGACTAGCTGTATAATATAATCCAAGCTCCTCAGTGAACAAACTGACCGTCAGGACTTGTCAAACATCCATCAGCACTCTGATTACATCAGTCCAATCAGCCTAAGGATGAAATCAGTGGGATTGTGTTAGCAGTGGGGGGCGGTTTGCGAAACACAACAACAAATCAGAAAACTCCCCAGTGAGCTAGTTAGGTTATGAGCCCATATGATTCAGTCGATTTTTTTATTTTTGTCTTATCAAGAGCATTCAGGACTTTAAGTCAAAACTGAAGTAAGCAGCAGAGGAAACATGGCCGAAACGCCAGGAACAAAAGCAAATACGGGTAGAGTTCCAACGCAAAGAGCAAAAACGTAGCACGCAAACAAATCATTGGCGCTCATGAACATCATGTGTTGGGTATGACAGGTGTCCAACAAGCCCGAACTGGCCCCAGGTGCGCATAAGAGTATATCTGCGTGTGCTGTCATGTTCTTTTCTTTTATATGTCATGATATATTGTTATCGTGAAAATATCCAAAACTATTGTGATAATGTTTTGGTCATATCGCCCAGCCCTACTCTCGGTGAGTTGATGGCCAGGAAAACTTCAGACTCAGGACTAGAGGTAACCATCTGTAGCATGGAAGGAACGCATCAGTGTGAAAGCAGACCCGTGATGATGATGATGATGATGCAATTACACAAATGAGCTTGGAATCGATTGTGGGTCCGGACTTGAATATCCAAGCCAAGTGTGAAAACACCCTGAGTGTCGGCGTGTTCACGTGTCAGTCTGCAATTAGACGTCTCTACACACCCAGGCATATCAGGACCTCTTTATTCAGTATTTATTTATATAGCACTTTTAACAATAGATTTATAATTATATCCCTAATGAGTAAGCCGGAGGAAAAACCCGCGGAGACGACACGAGGGAGAAACCTCGGGAGGAACCAGACTCTAAAGGGAACCGGTCCTCTTCTGGGCGATGGCAGATAGTGCGATGATGATTCATTACCCTTCCATTATTGTACAGTATAATTAAGCAGTAGCACATGAGTAAGAGTGCTGCTGTACTGAACGGCTGTGATTTGGTCGCAGGTGCTGATATTCAGTACAGGAAGTGTAATATTGCTTTTATGTAACTGTTCTAGTAATAAGAAAACAATAGCAGGTAAATGACATTTCAGACACAATATGGCATAAAACTTCGTTTATTTTTGCTCCGTCAGCGAAAAATAATTCCCGAAGAAACCACAGCTGGATAGAACATTGCATGTTGCCATGGTAACACACGGACTGCCTGTAGTACATGTAGTAACAGTTTCCTTGTAACAAACTATTGTTAGAATTGTATGTAGTGAACAGAGAGAGGTACAGAACACTGATACCTGTGCTGATACTAAATGTCAGCACTCTTGGAAACATCACTTCAATCAAAACACAGTTCAATCAAATTAGGGGCTGGAACTGTTATATAAATTCAAACAGTACTAAGTGTGTTGAAATGATGTTCAGTGTACTCGTACTCAACTCGTACAGTCTTTAATGTATCTATTTATCCACCCAGTGCGCTGCGTACCAGCTTTATCCTCTCCAGTTTAGAGCGAGCAGATGTGAAACGGTCTCTCGTGGGAGGCCAGCACCGTTGCCCTGGGTAACTAAGCCCCGCCTCCAGTCTCAAGGCGTTCTCACACGTGCACTTTTCTTGGATTTGTTTTTAGAATCCTAAAATGTGTATTATAAAAATGTTAACGGTCAAATAAATGTTTTTAAACATGTTTTGGGTAATACTGTCTAATACAGTTCCATAAACTCGCTGACATTCAAAATAATCTACAATACTCTGTACTATTCAGCTTCTATTTTATTCTGGGGTGTTTTTGTTGCATGCATCTTATGTTCTGATTTATTTCGTAACATTCTGTTTAATTCTGTTTATTTCTGTACTGTTCAATTTTATTTATAAAATTCTATCCATGCGCTTTTTTTATTCCCGTTCTCTTCTGCATTATTCTGTGGTGTTCTGTTCTATTTAGTTTAGTTTTTGTTTTATGGTGTGAGAAAGAAAACATTCGATTCTTCCAAGTCAAACAGTGCAGCTGGTTAATAACACGGCGTTAACATCGACTGCCCGGCTCTGCACAGTTAACCGAGACGGTATGTTTACTGGGTTTGTTACGTGTAATTGAGGCACAGCCCAAGTTCACTCTTAAGATGAGACATGTTAGGGCTTACACGCACACGTGCATATTTTAAGTGTGATACTGAACTTCCTGTTTGTTCTAGAAACAGGATCTGGATGTAATTGTTAACAACACTGAGGAAATAGAAGTGATGATGCAGTTTCCCCCTCGCTTTCTGAGCACAACAATGTTTCCACAGAGACCGTCTCTGTGATGGTGATTTGTACTGAGTTGCGTTCCTCACGTTCCCCTGACACAAGTCTTTCTCACTTCTCCTTTTTTGGAAAAACTATCTCGTAATGATGCACGTCTTTAACCAAGAAGCTGAGAGATCTTTTTCTTTTTTCTCCTTTTTTTTTTTTTTTTGCCGTCTGTGCAATATTTAGTAATAAAAGTGCTGTTTAGTGTTTAATGCCCCTCAGTGATCATATGCAGGACAGGAGCAAACATTCTGCCTCAATTCTCTCTCTCTTTCTTCTCTTCCACCCCATGGAGTCAGTTTGGTCATCTTCGCCTACACCATTGTTGTTTCATAGCATTTTAGCCTTCTGTGACATGAATAGCATTAGCCAGGCTAGCACAGTGTAGAATTAATGTGACTGTGACACAGTGACTGTTGCTAAACTACTCTTTAATAACTAACCTGTGGTTAAATAACAGCAGACCTCATTAGGTTTCCCCAGTGTGTTTTTTTACCAACCCTTTTTCTTGAGTATTATTACACTAAAAAGCACAAAAATGTTTTCTGTTCTTCAAAAGCGGTATTTTACTTTAAAACTAGGTTAGCTTTTGCTTGATTGAGAGTAATTTGTGCAGCTCGGAGCTCCAACAGTAAAGCAGATGCTTGCTAGTTTACATTAGCTTGCTAGTTTTTCACTTGCTAGATAATGTTTAATTGCTAGTTTATTTTCTCTTGTTAATGAGTTTTTTTCACTAATTAACCTTCACTTGTTCATTATAATTCACTTGCTTGTTTGTTTTTCACTTGCTAGGTTGTTTTGTTTGCTAGCTCACCTTCACTTGTATTTTCTTTTTTGTTTGCTACTTAGCTCTTGCTTGCTAGGTTATTTTGTCCCATGCTAGTTAGCTTTCGTTTGCTTATTTGTGCTTGCTGAAAAACGCAGCTTGTTCTGTCCGGCTGCCAGCTAATGAAACAGCCTGAGCTGGTCAGACTGGTAGTCCATATTTTCCAGGTGTGAAGTAATTTTCCAGAATCCTCATTACATCAGTAAAATAATCTAACAGTGTTTGGGATTTTCTGTTCATGTTACTGACATGGTTTTTTGGGACAAAAACTAGCTTTTTACCTGCTAGTCTATTGCCACTTCATTTTTATTCGCATATTATTTCAATCCTTGGCTCATGTTTGCTTTCCAGGTTTCTTTAACGCAAATAAACCTTTCAACTCTGAACGCTCACTTTTGACAAGATCATATTCATTTCTGTCAGGGTTATATTACTTGATTCCCCCCCTGCATATTGTAGCCGTGATGAGGTAATGGGACGAGCAAAGCCGTTGGTTCTGTTTAAGCTCCGAGTTCTGCCACAGAAATTTCTCCAGCTGCTGAAGGTGTAACGTGGTCCAGCTGTTCGGTCGAACCGTAGAAGAGTCTCTCCTGATAGACACTCTGGTGTAAGTGGGACGGTGTTCGATGTGACGCATCGGCCGCGTCCGAAGCAAACAAGCCGCTTGCTTCTGAAACGACACTTCACCAAACCTCCATCCTGTTACCCTTTCCTGCCATCGGGGTGAATTCATGCAGCGACGTGACCCGCATGTGACTGCAGACGCCGGAGCTGAGGGGGGAAAAAAATAATGGAATTCATTTAAAGCTCATGAATAAATCTAAAGGAGAAAGTAGAAAGTCTTTTGTGAGAAATATTCACTTCAGCTTTGTCTTTTTCAGTTCACTGTCCCTACATTACTGTAGATGTCCATGCTTTCAGACTGAAGTACTGCTGTTTACTTTTAAATGTGCGTCTATCAGAACGAGACTGTTCATAGCGAATAATAATCCAGTATGCAATATACTTCATACAGTACACTTTTTGCTCCTTCATTAAATTAAACAGGAGATTGTTTAGGCGGGGCGGTGTTCCTCCACTTAAGATAAAGTCTTTCCATTTGCAGCTGACGTCTTCGGTTCATTCCATCGTGCGTCCGTTTCCTTTTTCAGAAAAGTCTATCCTGTCTAACGATGTCACTCGGGACACAAAGCAGTCTATGAAAATGCACGTTCAAATTAACAGTACTGAAAAAAACGAGCTAAACCATATTCAAATGGTTAACATGTAAGAAATGAAACACTTATGATGGTCAATGACCGGACAGACACGACGCAAGTAACTGTTCCAGCTCTGAACTTGATTATTTTCCAAAAACAGCGTGTGCAGAAGTGTTTACTGCAGCAATTTGCCAGCGATTACAATTTTTTTTCCCTATGTATTCAAGAATGCTATATTTGTTTATAGCTACGTTTAATGGTTTGGAACACTGACACATTAGTTCCTGTTTTCACTTGTATTATAGCAGCGATAAGCAGTCGTTACCTCACCGCTCGTCTCTTTAACCTAATAAGAACATGTGAGACCTAAGATAAGATAAGATGTACTTTATCGTGCTCTCAGGGACATTTGTCTTGTACTCAGCATGTGTTTGGACAGCATGCAATAGTGCATCCACATCTTCACAAAAAAAAAAAAAGCTTAAACCAACAAGTTGCATAACATAAATATTCAGTCCGTAAGAAATAAGTGCCAGAGCTGCTGTTACAGAACATTAATCATTACAGCACAGCGATGTTGGAGAAAGTAATGAGGAATGTTTGATGTAGAGTTAAATCCTGACTTTATATTAACTTGGTTAACTGTGGTAGCTGTTGCTATGTCATTTTTGTGGTCGTTTTACACGTGACAAACACCCTGTGCATGTTGCCTCTGCGTTCAGAACAGTTTTACATCAAGTCAAGCCGATGTCGGATTTATTTTTGTGAAATCAGCTGCTCTGGTGAGATTTTTATTTTTTATTTTATTTTTTTTTTGATTTCCATAGTGGTGTGTGGATGCGAAACCGGGTCAGTGTGAAAGCAGATGATTATCCCGACGTCACTGAGCTGCACTTTGCTCCCTGTAAGAGTGCTGATCTGTCGTCTGTGGAACAACACCGAAAACAAACAGATCTTTATTATGATCATGAATATTGACTTTATGCTGCTCTGTTCGCATGCTGGGCCTTTCTTTTGTGTAATTGGCTATAAGATTATTTCTCACTGAGAACATGGAAGATGAAATGGCTTTAATGCCCTTACAGAGCAGCAAATAAGCTCTCTCTCTGTCTCTTTCTTTCTCTCTCTCTCTTTTTTCTTTTTTTTTCTTTTTTTTTAGCATCAAGTTGCTAGCCGTTCAGGACCTGGCCGATCAACAAGCGCTGGATAAGGTATTGCTACACATTACAAACATTTCTCTTTTTTTTTTATGTCCTTAATCCCATCCGAGAGCTACCATAGGACAGCGTTATCTAGAAAGGTGATGCGGCCTTGAAAAACAAGGCCTCGAACAGCAGCCAGTGCATTTACAATGCAAGCATAAAGCTTTTAAAGGAGCTGCGACAATGATGCATACAATAGTCATTTAAAGGGATACTCCAGTGTTTTCCAACCTGGCTGTTTAGTGCTTCAAATATCTCTATCTGTATTCGGATGTAAACCACAAAACGCACGAAACCTAAACCAGAAGACACCAAAAAAAAAATGCACCTTGTCATGAACCTTAGTTTTCCAAAGTTACATCTTTAACCCTGGCTGGAACAAAGTGCTAACACTGGAGACTCCTTCCAAACACTGATGCAAATAAACGTCTCCTCACAGAAAACGTCACCATGAACAGTATACATTTTAAATACGTCTACGTGGTACTTCCTTGCTGCAGGTCTCTGTGAATGAGCTGTTACTATAGAAACCATAACGTATTATAACAAGTGCATTAATACGAACCTGTGACTTGCAGCAGGATCTCCTGTCAGCACTGCTGACCAATCAGAATTGAGAATTCAGCAGCGCTGTGATTATAATAACGGAGTAAAATCTTTATCTGCGAGAAGCACAAGAAGAAGTGAGAACACTAGACGAGGGTGTTTCAGTGTGTCAGTGTTCATGTGCAGTCAGGGTGTATTCTTCATATTCTTATATTTAAATGATCTCTCACTCTCACACACACACACACACACACTCTCTCTCTCAATCTCTCTCTCCTCATCCTGATCTAAGAGAAGTGCGGCTCTTTGCTATTTTTGAGGTGATATTTGTGCGCGAGCCGTGCATGTCTGTCCATTGGAAGCCGTCATCTATAAATATTACAGCTGTGTGTGTGTGTGTGTGTGTGTGTGTTAAATAATAAAGTTCACCACAACATTTCATAGATGGCCGAAAACATGAAATGAATTAAATTGCATGACTTAAATTACATGAGTTAAATTGCATGTAAAATCATATGCTACGGCCTTCACATCATTTTCCTCCTCATCAAACCATTCAGGGAGCCTTGCTGTGGATGGGGGCGGAGTCAGCCTGGAGTGGGCCACGCCCATCAGCATAGAAACCATTTAGCACAGGTTAAGAAGAACTTAAGTGTGCGTGAGAGTTCAAGGGGTTAACAGGAAGTGACATAAAAGAGGAGAACAACACTCAGTCCTGATAGACAGGTGCATTGTGGGAGATAAATGCAGCATTATGTGTTAGATAAGTTTAGAATGAGCAATTAATAATGAGCTATCAGTGCTAATAGTGTGCATGTGAGTGTGTGTGTATGTTTGCGTGTGTGTGGCCAGTTCAGTCTGCTGTCTGCATGAAGCCTGCATAGCTCTAAAGTAGGTCAGCAGAGGTGTGTGTGTGTGTGCGCGCGCGCCTGTGTGTGTGTGTGTGTGCAAGCGAGAGACGGCTGCTCCTAATGGACGTGTCCCAAATCTCTCCATCCTCCCTTTATTTATTCGGTCTCCCTTCCTTTCAAGTCCCCTTGTATAATTCACATGTGTACACTCTTCACACTCCTTTTTCTCTTTTCTTACTTACCCTCTACTCTCTCTCTCTCTCTCGCTCTCTTTCTATCCCCCTCTCTCGCTCTCTCTGTTGCCCCATATTTCTCCTTTTCATCCTCTCATTTTCTCTCTCCCTCTGTCCTTGTCCTTCTTTCTTCCCCTCTTTTATCCCTCTCTCATTATCCCATCCCCCCATTTTTTGCACATCTTTTTTCATTGCCGATTTTTTTTTCGTTCTTCCCTTTCTCTTTTATGCTCGTCTTCTCTCTCTTTCTCCTCTTCTTTCTGCCATTCACCATCTTTCTTTTCTGTTTTAGTCATCCCTTCTTCCTCTTTTATAATCTCTCTGTCACACACTCCTCTTTACACCCTCTTTTTTTCTCTTTTATTTCTCTCTTTCTTGGCTTCCTCTTTTACTCTCTTTGTCCGCTCACTGTCTCCTTTCTTCTTTCTCTCTCTATCTTTGTCTGTCTGTCTCTCTATAAATCTGTCTTCGCTCATCTTTAAACATTATCTATCTTTATTTTGTCCCCTTTTTTCTCTTTTAATTTTTCATTCTCTCCTAATTTTATATACAAATTTTTTCCTTCAAGTGCTTTACTTCGCTCCTCTCTCTTTCTCTTTATCTCTGTCTTTCTTTCGTCCCCCTATCTCTGACTCTTCTATCTCTCCATCTCAATCTCCTTTTTTATACTATCAGTCCCTTCTTTCCTACCTGTACCTCTTTTTTCTTCTTGCATTCTCTTCTCTCTCTTTCCCCTACTGCTTCCTCTTTCTTCCTTTTATCTGTTTTCTCTGTCTTTTTACACTTGCTGACCTTTTTCCCAATTTTTCCTTTCATTCCTTATGCCCTGTTTGTGATCTGCTGACTTTCTCTTTCTCTCTGTCTCCCCTTAAATGCACCTTACCTTCCTCTTTTCCTATCTTTCTCGCATTCCTAAAGTTCTCTTTTCTCTGCACCCCTCTCTTTCTCTCTCTCACTCACTTTCCTAATGTTTTTCTTTCCCTGACTTTTCACCACTCCTTCCACCTTCCTGATTTTTCTGTCTTGCTCTCCTCTCTCTTTTTTCCCCACTGCACTGCAGTCTAACTGAGTCACATGATTGTGTGTGTGTGTGTGTGAGTGAGTGATTTCACGCTGCATGTTTCTTGTTGCCCTTCTGTTCTGCAGCAACGAGTGCTGTACAATTTGTGCTAATGTCATGTAATGTTCTGTGCTCACAGTGAAGGAGGCGTGGCCTCTGTACCTGTCTGTCTCAGTGAAGGAGGCGTGGCCTCTGTACCTGTCTGTCACGGTGAAGGAGGCGTGGCCTCTGTACCTGTCTGTCTCGGTGAAGGAGGCGTGGCCTCTGTACCTGTCTGTCTCGGTGAAGGAGGCGTGGCCTCTGTACCTGTCTGTCACGGTGAAGGAGGCGTGGCCTCTGTACCTGTCTGTCACAGTGAAGGAGGCGTGGCCTCTGTACCTGTCTGTCACAGTGAAGGAGGCGTGGCCTCTGTACCTGTCTGTCACAGTGAAGGAGGCGTGGCCTCTGTACCTGTCTGTCTCTGTAAGGTGTGGCCTCTCTGTGCAAGGCTGAATCAAACTGTACCTCATATTGTGTTATTAACAAGACACTTGGAAAAAATGTCTTCCCTTGCTCATGATTAGATAAATTGTGTAGGTGTGATGATGGTGTGATCATTTACTATTCTTTTTTTTTCCCTCATGATTTATTCATATATTGCATTGTAAGACAGTCCAGAGGTTTGTGGACACAGTTACACAGAGTGTGAATTCTGTGATAGTCTAAGACAAGAACAGGTGTTGAACAGGACAATATGCACACAGGACTTTATGGAGAGCAACAAAGTAAAGTAAATACTTGCTGCACTGAACAAGAGCAGCTTCAGCACAAAGTGAAGTTCTAATGTTGACTGTGCAAACTTCATGTGACCAAAGTCATCATTAGTCTGGCTCATGTTGATGCCAGGAGGATTAGTGACTACATAACCCACTCATAAGCGCTGCTTAAGAATTCATGAGCAGCTCATGTCTGTATGGCCCAGATTACTTAAAATATTTTATTAAATAAATCTGGGAATGTGAAATATCATTCCCAACATTCATAAATCTGTAAAAGTGTACAATATTTATTATTCCTTAAAGGAAAAACTCAGATTCACAGGAGTGGATTCTAGATTTCTATTTTGTTTTTTGTTTCAAAAAATCTTTATGAAAACTCACAAAATCAGGATGTGAACATGGTTATAATGGCGGGGTGGTGCGTTGTCCATGTTTTCATTTTCAGTTTGCCTCACAGGCAACAGAGGGCTCGATATATGACACACTGCTGCTTTAGAACTGTTAAATACTATTTAAGGACTAAAGCACTTGGAGTGCGTTGTTATAGGAGAATAATCAGTGACCGGGTGGTGTGATATGGCTTGTGGAAATGTTTTATTCCTTTAATGCCAGAGCAGTTTACATTTTTTTTAAATAAATTTTGGCAGTGGTTTCCAAACATTTTGCAGCAAAGAAACCCCGCAGACCTCCTGAGTATGGATTTATTTCAAGACCAGTACTTAAATCTTTCCACTAATATTTTTGGAGCTTTCTAAACCCCACTGTCTGAACCAGCAAATTATAGAAAGTTAACTTGTACTTTTTATCCATTTATAGTTGTATTTAATGTAATGAAATGGCCAAAAACAAGTCAGACACGTCCCGACACAGGTAGTTTATGTTTATAAGTGAAAGTGCTTCAGAGAGTTGGCTTCACGCTTGTTTTTTCGTCTGTAAGTGTGTGAGGAATCTGCCGGCCGTCTGCCCCCACCTGTGTGTTGGCTCTTATTGCACGCGAACGTGTGTTTGCGAACAGAGTCCCTGCCAAAGCTGCTTCCCACCGTCATCCCCGATATTTTCTCTTACAGTAACTCGAACTCTGCGTAGTGCAGATATCTGGGCAGCGATCCATAACTGTTAGCATTAGCAGATTTACAGATCTCCAGGCTTTCAGTTTTGAAAATAGGAAACGTTTCAGCTGGTCCTTTTTTCAGGTTGTTATTAATTTCGGTGTCTGTTTTTTACGACTGGGAGTGAAGTGCAGTGCTTTTAGAGAAGCAGCTCCGTCCTAAATCACTGCCTCCCTGGCTTTAATCCCGTTCCCCTTTTCCCCCTCAAAGACCACCAGGCCAGTATCACCCTGACTGGGAATCTCACTAATTATAGAAGAGTTTATGGTAAATGTCATGTGCGCTTATCAGATTGCGTATGTCGCTGCGCTGGAGGTGTAGCAGGTTTGGGTCGAGTATTTAGAGCAGATCTGCATTTCATCGCTGTTCTGTCCATTAATCTGAGTAGATGATCACTCGTTATTACAGAAATGATAATGATGCGACATTGACATCACTTAATATCAAAACCATATCAAGTCCCACTTTCTGAATATGATATAAAGATTTGTAAATTTAATTTTCAGTTATAAATAATGTACATTTTTCAATTTTCTATTCAAAAACTATATGTGAAGCAAAGTTTTGCATCCAGCTACGTAACTGTATGATAAACAAACCAAAAACAGACACAAGCTTCTTTACTATGTTCTTCATTCTGTCGTCTAGGTACCGAGTTATTGTTTCTATAGCAACAGTTTAGGCAAGGATGTGTATTTAGGATGCGCAACATAATCTCTGTCTGATAATAAACAAACAAAAAGTAAAAAAAACAGATTATTTATAAAGGAAAAACAGACGGTGAAGGTTTCTGTGAGGAAATTGTAACATTTAACATTGACGGAAGGATCCCGCGGCGTCACTGTAACTGTACGTTTTTCCACCATGGGAAAGTCTTCAAGATGCCAGGCTTTGCACTCTCTCTCTTTCTTTTCTTTTCTTTTTTTTTGTTAACTTCAAGAGAGAAAGGACACCGTGATTATAATGTGAGGAGCTAACTCGTTTTTACGACGTTCCACAACATTCAATTCAATTCAATTTTATTTTAAAGTGCAAGACTGTTCATGGTGATTCGTTTCGAGTCCTTTGCCATTGTAGCAGAACTGCTCATGTCAACAGCAGTCCAATGGCATCATCACAGTTCTAGGTGTATGTTGAGGCAGTTTATATGGTGCCATATTT
>JAQQZR010000021.1:2484808-2499739 GCA_030068235.1 Notoglanidium macrostoma | reverse complement strand
TGCCCCAGTCGCAAACCAGCTTCCGGGTTCCTGTTGCCTAGCCACAGCGACGCACGAGACGTCTGCTATCATATAGCCTATATTAACAAGCTATTAAGACAACATACTAGAGACGACAGGGGTTGTTTTAATTGAAAGAAAACCACAATATATATCAGATCACAGTCAATCTTTGCTCAGATACTGCTGATACACTCATAAGTATTGTTTTATATTGTAAGGTCTATCCACAGATTTGTACACATCTGTCAACAATCTCAGGTCATACACACAGGAAATAGTGTCAAAATAATCTCTACAATGCTCTCACTCACCTAGTAACACTCAGACGTATCAAACACCTGAGACACCATAACATAAACAAAAGCTAACATATTTAATACTCTGGACAGCATGAACATGTTTACACTTACAGCAAAACTGATATTTGCTTTGCCTTTAAACCACTAATTAAAAACACATTTCCATTATTGACAACAGATGCGTCACATTTAAAGATCAAACACAAAGTCTTTGGTCCATCAAGGCCAATATTTATTAAAAGGAAGTAAAAATGGTTGTCGAATTACAACAGACCAAGGTGTTTTGTAGTAGATTTTTTTTCAACACAAACAATCGCAGTCATCACACGTCAGGGTTCATGAGCGGATGACCATTAAAAATCACAATAAAATATCATAAGATGGAGGGGAAGCATGTTTGTAGCACAGTGTATTCAGGAACAGAACGTGCCAGAACAATTTTTTTTTTTTTTTTTAAAGAGAAGACCAATATTAATAACAATAACATAACATTCTCCAAAGTCCAGCTCAATAAAACTCACAGGGCAAAAAGTCTGTTCTCTGGGGGTCCATGTCAGCGGCAAAGCTCCTAGTTACAGTACAGGGTGTTACAGGGTGGACACGCATCCATGTCCTCTTTCCTTCAAACAGCGTTTCTACTGGCACGGAGTGAACACTAAATGAGCCTAACGCTGTATAAAAGGAGCTCCTTTTTCTCTCTAATCAGTAAAGAAGCTTAAGGAGCTTAACATCTGACAGTATATCCAGCTCCCACCATATATGCCTTCACTTTGTAGACAGTTAAGCGTAAATAACATTTTGATTAAATTGGGCGTTCAGGGGGGAAAATGCCTGTAACTATACGCCTAGCTGACAAGATATCAGTGTGCATGTTTGCGGATCACTCCATGCTCTCCGGGTCAGCTTGGGCCATGTACGCATCCAGCTCTGCGTCCAGATGTCCCTTTGTTTTGGACATGTAGGCATCCAGCTGATTGTCCAGCTGTTCCCTGGTGACAGCGGGACGTCCCGCTCCTCTGCCTCTACCACGACCGCGGCCTCTTCCGAGGAAACCGCCACGGCCACGCAGACCTCCGCGACCTGGAAGATGGACACAGGATACAATACTGAATGTCCAACATGCACGATATCAGTATTATTTAACTTACGGGATTTTTCTGAATAGCACATTGTGTAAATTCTGCAGAGAATAATTCAATATTCTACAAGTTCAAATCCAAATAAATAAAACGAAACATGCGGTAACTCCTCACCACGGGCTCCGGCTCCTCCGCGTGCTGCTCCTCGGCCAATCAGAGCGGCTCCTCGGCCTGTGGCTCCTCCACGCTGACGCATTCCCCTGCGGATACCCAGACGCCCTGGACCCCCTCGGCCCTTCAGCTGACCTGTCACCACACACACACACCCCTTTACTTTCAATGCTTTAACGTGCCGTGTGACTGCAGCAGTCAACGTCAGGGCAGCGGCTTTATATTTTCTGATGTCCAGGTTTGAGAGCCGTCAATTAAGTCATTCCACCCCAGTTTAACACTAATACCTGTATAGCTCGGTACAATTAACTTGAATGTGCATCTCTGTAACCAGAGAGAATTTATCACACCTCTAAGAGCCAGTGCTCCTCTCATGGCGCCTCCTCTTCCTCGTCCTCTGATGCCTGCCACGCCGAAGCCGCGACCCCCGGGACCTCCCCGCATCAGCGGGCCAATGGGCCGGCCCAGCCGCGCCTGGATGTTGCTCTTCCCAAGCCGCTGCTTCAGGCTCTGCAGACCCCAAGCAGCATGAAGACAGGATTATAAACCAGTCAAGTCACTCGCGAGTCTTAAACACATCTCCGACGCCTTCTAGACCTTCGTAAATTTATACTCCAGAGAAAATAAAGCGATCTGTAAGAGTAGACTGTATACATGCAGACCAGTTAATATTCAAATCCTTTTAATTAATTACACGTCTGTGCAACACTGCTCAAGTGGTTGTTTTTACCTTTACATGACACCACTTAAAAATCACATACTTACTGACATTCACTTGAATAAATGAGTTGAAAATAAACACTTGAGGAAGGTCTTTTGAGAAAGTGTCTCTAGGGCCTTGATTCCTGCAATCTTCGCTCTTTAGACATAAACACCGAAATGAAAGACGACGGCCCAAAGTGACCGAGCCAAAACAAGCCTAATCACAGCGCGATTGCTTACAGCCTGCAGTCTTTAGGACCTTGGAGGCAAGGCCGTGTTACTGCACCGAGCGTGTTTACATGTACAAAAGTATCTGGTGACCGAAAGGAAGGGGAAAAAACTTCTAACTCATCCAGCACGTTTGCGAGACTCGAGCAGTGCGAGAACAGAAGCGCCGCAGGTCCGACAGGTCAGTCAACAGCTGGGATTATTTTCTTAACTCGTGCAAATCAGCTGCAAATTACATGCGGACTGTTAAGAATATGAGCATTGTTTTACTCCGCGCTTTTACACCGAGCAGCCACTGCTGGACTGAGTGCGTTAGATCCTCCGGTACTAAAAATAATGCCGTGTTCAAGCTGAATGCTCGGAGGTGGGAAATCACGTTATGACGACCCGCATATCACATCCTAGAAGGCAGCCGTGTTCAGCACAGCTCAGCTCAGGGTACGTGTTCAGAGCAGACACACAGGTCATCGAAAGTAGCGCGTTAACAACATCCAGGAAGTGTTTTTTTCCAGGCCAGATGATCAGACTCGTGTGCCTTCCTGAATCCGGATTGGTCACGTGACTGAGTGAGCGCTCCTCCATCGCGGGTCCCTCGTCACGCAGCGGCGCTCATAAACTGCCCGAGTAGATTGACAGTACATTTTTTTTTAATGCATAACCCAGGTTTGAAATAATTGATTGACGATATCTGGAATTGCAGATGCAATTTCTCCTCGCTGCAAACGAGTAAAGCCGCGCACGTCTGCACTCTCGATGGATGGAGGATCACGTTAAGAAAAACCGGCGCGTGATCAAGGTGACGTCACTATAGAAGAATTCTCAGATACTGTTCATCACAGAGCACATGCACGATAATGAGCCAAGTAATAACTTCTTACATTTATTTAAAGTCCTGACTTTAGTTTTACTTGTTAATGGGGTAATTAATTATAAATACCCCACACAAATGCCAGCTACAACCGACTCATCCAGCTCCCGGGGTTTATTCTGCAGCAAAGTGTAATGAAGCTGACGTGGCGTTCTAATGGAGAATTGCACTGAGGTGAATGCGTGCATGGTGTCGCTCTTCGTTTCACTCTCGCGTACCTGTTTGTGCTGCAGTGCGGCCTGCACTGACGGCCTGTTCTCCATCTGCTGGGCGAGACGGCGGTTCCTGGCGCTGGCCATGTGCTGCTGCTGCATGGTCGCCCGGATGCTGACGGCGGTCGGCTGCTTGTTCTTCATCATGTTTGTGAAGCTTGTGGGACACAACCGAGAGGAGCGGAGAGCAAAGAGAGGGAGAGATAGAGAGAGGGAAAGAAAGAAAGAGGACAGGGGGATACGAGGAAAGGAGGTTTCCAAATCAAATCACTTCACACACCATGGACGCAGCCGCAGGGGCACCTGCAGCAATTCACTGAAGGCCTGATATATCAGGCACTCTCTCTTTTTTTTCTTTTTTCCTTTATTATACTCTCTCTCTTTGTGACACCCCAACATTTTAAGCAAACAAAAAGCCTGTGAACTTTTAAAAGTGGGGGAAAAGAGCAGACAGAGACAGAAGACAGGAAGAAAGAGTGAAAGGAGAGGAGTTTCAGAGTCGCCGCCACTTACGGGCCGCGGTCTCCAGGTCATCGGCCTCGGACGGCACGAGACGGCGCGGAAGGCGGCCCAGGACTTAAGAGGGGTGTCGGCAACTCGGCCACTTACAGCCCGGACCGTGACCTCTGACCTTTACTGCCACGGGAGGCGCATGAGGGAAACGGGGGAAGGGGACGGCGGGAGCGGGTCACGTCCGGGCACGGGCTGAGCGCCTTGTGAAACAGTGGAAAAAGAAGAAGAGGAGGAAGAAGAAGAAGGACATCAGAAGTCGTCCAAGTGAGAGAGTTTGTGTGAGAGAGGGCAAGAAATATGGCACGTTTTGCTAAATCTCATCTCTGCCATGTTTGAGGAGGTTCTTCTGCAGGAAGCTTACCTCACCGTGATCACACACCCCCTCTCACCTCAGGGTGTGCACTGCTTACGCAAGCCGGCCGACGCGACGGGAAACCCGTCGTCACGGCCCTCGTACGGAGCGTGCGCTCGTCCGCCGTGTTGCGTGAGCAGTGCACACTCCGCGAGCAGCATGGCGTCCGTGCCTGTTCTGCTCTGCTCTGGTATCTCCCCTCATTGACCTCCACAGAGCATGGCTTCCTGCACCGTGCCTTATGTATCTCTGCATGATTTCTGTTTTGTTTTTCTCCCCCCGGGCTTGAGATAATGCTGTCAGGATGCGTGGAGCCTCACCGCTCGTTCAGCGACACCTTGGTGGTGCTTTTCAGCACGACTTTTTGAGTAGAGGGGGAGCTCATTCTCTTCTCGCGCTTGCCGGCTTGATCCTGCAGGGAGACGTTTGAAATACGGAGGGATAAAAATTAAAGAAAGAAATGTCTAGTGAATACATTATACAATTACTAAGAAGGCTGAATCACACTTCTCATTCCCTAGATTATGTACAGACTCTATTCTCTATGTAGTGACCTATACTGTATATCCAGTTAAATTGATACAAGCTCAGGGGATATTATAGTAACTTCCGCCCCAATGTAGTGCACTATAAAGGAGGCAGTCACTCCCTAGATGAGTGCACTACACAAGGTGTGATAAAAAAAAAGCACCCTACGTAGTGCACTACATGTCCAATAAGGAGCTTTTGATTAAATTCAAGCAGTCTCGAGTTAAAAATATCCAATAACATCCCTTTATAAAACATTGTGAGGTAAACTGAGCTAAACGCCGTTAGACTGACAAACAATGTTAGCTAAAACAAGCTAGCTAGTTTCATAGCCGGTGTTGTGATATTTAATTAAAAGAAAAAACTACGTACATCAGAAACAGAGTTAAAATGTAATTATTTGAAGATTTACTTACTTTGTTCGCGTATCTGTGGATTTAATGTTTAAATCTGTCGCAGCTTTAGTAGCTGCTTGGCTCACGCGCTAGCTAGCTAGCTAACCGACTCGGCTGATAATTAAAAAAATAGCCGATCAATAGTCGTATTTATCTAATAACCCCCTCTTTTTGTATTAAATAAGACCCTTAGTTATGTAGATCCCAGAAAAAAATATATATCTGGCGATTATCTACCTATACAGCTAACTACACTGCTCTAGCAGTTCTCTCTCTTCTTGTTCCTCACAAAATGGTGCTAATAGCTGCGACACGGGAAAATGGAGGCTAAATCCCACCCACTCCAAGTCCTTCTACACTGTGATTGGCTAGTGGGTAAACTCATATCCCATTCTGATTGGACAGTTGAAATGTTGTTCACGTCTCTCTATGGCAACCGTGGAACAGTAAAAGTAAAGTGTTCATGGGTTTTAGAATAGGTATTCAGCGTGTCATAGGGAATTTAGATTGTGAAAAACGTACAAGCGATATTTCGTTCCCCGACATATAAAGCTGTGAAGTTTGAGCGCCCAGGAGGCGAGGTTTGAGAGTGTTTTCAGTACAATCTCGCGAGATATCGCGGGATTTCGTAGACGAGCCGCAAGACGCAGGAAAGATGGCGGCGGTCGCAGTTGTAGAAACTCCTTCAGGAAAAGATGCCATTGCAGACGGTCTTATGGATCTGTTAAAACCAGCTGTCCAGCAGCTTGATCTACATGTGCACGCTGTAAGGTGAGTAAAATAAAAATTAAAATTGTTTAAAAAGAAGAGCTGCGTCCTCGAATGCAGTGTTATGTCAGGGCTCCGACGGTTTGTTTACTTGTTTATCGTTGACTTTATTTTCTCTTTGCTCTTTTGATGACGTTTTAGCGTGACGTCATGCTCGAGGTCAACAACAGCGTACTAAGAGTTGTCTAATCCACCTTAATGTTTTTATTCTGCACACAGGGAGAGTCAGGTGGAGCTCAGGGAACACATTGACAACCTGGCAACCGGTGATCACTCACACAAAGTCTGCTGAATATGTCATTTCAATTCCTGATTGCTTCTTTAAGCATGCATTTATTTAATTTCAGAGCTGTGCAGAATTAATGAGCACCAGAAAGTAGCCCTGGACTTGGATCCCTATGTGAAGAAACTGCTCAATGCCAGGCGCAGAGTGGTTTTGGTCAATAACATCCTACAGAATGCACAGGTAAATCAGTCAGCACACCTGTATTGATGTAAACCTCAGCTCCTTCTGGGTTTTCCTATTGTTTCTAAAATGCCACGTCAGCTTCCCGTCCTGACTCGGCGGTGGGACGTGACCCCGAGCCCGTTGTGAGAACTATTACAGGAAGTTGCAACAGATCACAATTAGTCTTTTCAGTGAATTGAGTCAGTTCATTTAAATCAGTGGTCACCAACCCTGTTCCTGAAAATCTACCTTCCTGAAGTATAATCATGACCACCTGAACATAAGTCTTAAGGCAATGATTAGATGGTCATGATTATTAGAGCTTAAGTATACCGAGAGGTAGCTCTCCAGGAACAGGGTTGATGACTGCTCTTAAAACATTGGTTCAGATCAAATGTTCAGCTTGATCATGCAGCTCTCTGAAGCAGACAAATTCATCATTGCGGTTGTGGCTCATTTCACAATACACTTCTCTATCGGTATCTGGCTTCCCAGACGACTTGTCCACCAACCCACCGTTCTTATTTCCTCTTCTCGTTCCAGGAGCGCTTACGGAGGTTGAACCACAACGTAGCGAAGGAGACGGCGCGGCGGAAAACCATGCTCGAAACCTCCGGAGCGTTTTCCACTCGATCTCCCAGCAAGCCGTGATGAGCGGCGACTTAAGAAAGGACCCTGCACAATGCAGACACGGTGCACGGTTCCATGCAATGTTCCTGTGTATAATCAGAGACGCAGCGAACTATGCACAGGATTAGCTGATGTACAGCACGGAGGGTTGTGTTCATTTAGAAGCAGCCAAAGAGCCTGCTGTGTACAGAGTTGTTTTGGTTTTTTTATACATTTGCACAAGAAAATCACAAGT
The DNA here is from genome assembly GCA_030068235.1 of Notoglanidium macrostoma. NCBI lineage: Eukaryota > Metazoa > Chordata > Actinopteri > Siluriformes > Auchenoglanididae > Notoglanidium > Notoglanidium macrostoma. Next base: position 2,492,308 of record JAQQZR010000021.1, on the reverse strand, counting down.
TTACTATGTGTAATGATTAATATTAGTGATTAATGATTGCCTTTGATATGCACCTGGCTAATTCTACTCATATATGTATTCATCACAGTACAGTTTGTATCTTGGAATGCCAAAAAGCATGCTCATGCGTAGCAGAAGCGGTCGATTATTCCTCAGCTAAGCAGTATAAAAAGCTTGTTAACCTCAAGCTAATCATAATCATTTTGTAAACCAGCAGCCAGCAAACTAGCTTACATTAGGCTGTCTTTTATGTAATGAAACAGTTATCCAGATATGCTAGCAAGCAAGCTAGCATTAGGCTAAATACTATGTTGAGAGAGCACTGAGCTACTTGATAAAGACTGCCTTGGCTGTAAGTAAGAGTATATTTCTGTAGCTGTATGAAACTTTGTCCGGGCGAATATAAGCTTACAATCCCGACGCTTCGTGTGTTCACCAGTGATCTTACTTAAAAACAGCGGCCATTTAAAGAAATGCGGAAACCGTGCAGTGTCAAACAATCTGTAAGGAATAAAACATTCAGGGTCGTTCTGTTACTATTACCATTCCCAATGTTTTTCCTCTTATACCATTATAGCTATTTTTCATTTATTAAAAATGAGACGTCTGACTATTTGTCCGTTTCTACAACACGGCATTAAGCATTCTTTCCCTCAGCAGCCTCTCTTAATAAGCCAGAAAACCATGGCTTGTTATATTCAACTGCAAGAAGTACTTCCTGTGAACATCTCGTAGGAAACTGAACCGTACCGTCAGATGTTTGATTGCTGTTTTTATTTCAATCGCTTTATAATTAGTCGTAGGTTATGTGGCGGGTCCATGTGCAATTTTGTGTGGAACCTGTTACCATAGAAACCATAATGATTTAGAATGAGCACGTGAATGCGAAAACACCATTGGACTGAGTAACTCTCGATACAATGTTGGGAAGATGATGGATTCAGGGAGTGTTACGTAGGATTTAAGGAAACACACTTTATTACATTCAACTCTTACAAGATGTACAGGTTTGGCCTCTGTTAAAGAAATCACTGCAAATATGTCCAGTTAGATTAGACGTCTGATACAAATCTTTTGTCAAGCTGCTTTACTAGTGGTTAATTCCCGTAGTACGTGATCCTGCTAAAGGTGAAGAGATGTCCCGAAACAGTTTTAATCATTTCTGTTTTTTTTAAAAACAGTTAATTATAACAATTTATTACAGACTCTTATAATACTTTTTTTCACAGCATCTGTGCTACCAGAGTAAAAAAAAGTAGGTCAAAGGGGAATGTGAAAAAGCGGTAATAAATATATTATTAAAGATTAAAAATGCAATGTAGTGAAAGTGCAATTCTGTCCCTGAGAGCTATAATCCCAGGCCTGACTCTCCTGGCTGGATCATGTTTAATAATCGAGAGAGTTTGGTGAATAATTAAGGCTTTAAGCATCCAAACTGGGAAAGTGGAGAGTGAAGGAATGAAGCAGAGCCGTATCTGACCGACTGCTGTATAATTAAATCAGCAGTGAAATGTCAGCTATGTGCTTCTCCTATGTAAATAATGAATGTTTTGTAATTGGAGAGGCAGGAAGGTGGCTTTCGCTGACCTCGACTCGAGTTTAAAGGGTGCAGGTTAGGAGTGGATTTATAAACCAGGTTAAAGATCAAGAGGAGGAAGTCATTAAGGGACGAAGGTGGAGTTCATGTGGAGCTCGTCCTGAATGCGATTCTAATGATGACAGATTGAAGACGGCTGAAAAGCAAGGACTTGAGTAGCTGTTTCACACTGATGCCACACACACACACACAGGTTTATTGTATGCTACATCAATCGAAGAGCAGTGTTCTCAGATATTATGTGCAAAATGCTGTCTATTCTAGTATTATTATTCATGTGTGAAGGCGTAGTGCAGAATGTCCATATGCATTAGTGTTAGTGTCTGAATGGTGCATTCTATAACTGTTAGAGAATACCCATAATGCACCATGCTGCTTTTATGCAGAACATTCTCAGAAAAAAAAAACTACAATGTTGTTATAATCCAGTGAAGTGCAAAAGTTTTCATACCCCTAGGACAAAATGAAGAATACAATTTGAATTATATCAGCTCAAAGGTTTGTTTCCTTTTTTGAAACACACACACACACACACACACACACACACACACACACATTTCCTGACGTCTCTGTTGCATCTGCTAAATGTCATGCACTGTCTATTTAAAAAATATAGAATATGTACAAAGTGTTTTTCTGTTGTATTTGTATTATGTTTTATTTGTTTTGCATGCAGGATATACCCATAGATTCAATTTTTCTCAATTTGTGTCATTTATTTATATTAAAATTGTACAAGGCGGAGCTACATTTTCAGGTATTTCCATTAAAAGACGAGTGCTCTGGATCCCTGAAAAGAATGACTCTTGAGGACCCCAAAGGCCTCATTACCTGTTCCAAACACACACACACACAAACCCCATCCAAAGTTGTCAAATGATTAAGTAATCAATAGGCAAATACCAAGCATTTTGCCTGTATTATTTATTTATTCATTTATTTATTTATTTATTTATTTATTGAAAACTTGGTTCAGCTCACCAATAAAAATTGAATCACTGAAAAGAGTTGACACTTCAGAGTCCCAAATGACTCACTGCAAGATCTCCAAAAATCAGCCAAAGTTGTTCATCTGTTTTTGTGAAACAGCTGTCGGGGAGCTGTTTGCGAATTAAAAGAGTTGAGTCTTTTCAGGGATCAGTGATGATGGAGTTTCTCTCAAAAGTAGCCAAAAGCGTTGAACACTTTACATGATCGGTAGGCAAATACAAGCAACTTGGGCTCTTTTTGAAAAAATAAAATTTTTCCAACGAGTCGTTTGGGAGTCAAAAGAGTCGGTTCTGAGCCGAGCTCAGTGCACTGGACCTGACGTTTTCGACCCCCAAGCGGTTCATTGCCCTTTTTTTTTTTAACAATTACTATTTTTGCCTAAAACAAGTCTAGTATTTGTCTGTCGATTATGTAAATTTTTCAACACCTTTGGCTCTTTTTGAAAGAAATTCAATCATCACTGATACCTATAAAGTAATTCCCAAATGGCTCACTGCCAACCATTGAGTAATCTACATTTAAATGTTGTATCATGGACTTTTCTTCTCAAACTATCCACAATTAGTTTTTTTGCCTATTGATCATTTGAATTGTTCAACAACTTTTTGGTTGTTTTTGAAATCTTTTAAGGAGCCGTTTGGGATCCGAAAGAGTCGGCTCTTATTTGGTGAACTGGATCACTAAAAAGAGTCGACATTCCTACTAAATAGTAAAGAGAGATTAATAAAACAGGGATGATGATGATGATGATGGTGGGTGGGCGGGGCCTTGTGGGTTTTATGTGTGTGTGTGTGTGTGTATGGGGGGGGGGGGTCTTATCATAATTCTTGTTATGCCAAGGTGGTGTTGCTAATCATTAACTCAGCCTGTTTATGCCTAGGAGTGTCAGTTACATTGCTGCATTCACGAGTTACAATATATGATAACAGCAAATAAAACGCAGCTTGAATGCAAATCGAAACCAAAGGCAGCTGATAAGATCTGGTGTTTATGGGAAAACATGGTCTTGTTCAACTTGTTCATAGTCACACGATATCAACATGGCCAACCAGCACCCATACCTGAGTCCGGTAAGCACTTTGTGTTTGATTTGTTAGTGTCTGTTTGAGCCTTTTAACATTACACTCGATTATTTGTTTGAATTTGTAAATTGCGTTGTCATCCACACACGTTGTCGTCTCCTGTTCATGTGCGCCTTATTTTCTTGTGCAGTGTTTTTAGCCCAAAACATTACTTTGAATTAGTACATTTGTTAAAGAATTTCTTTTAGAATTTGTTTTAAAGTCCATATATAGTTTGCGTGCAAATAAAACACAGCCCTTAATAAACATTATTTTAAGCAAGTCTTAATAATAGTAATACTCGTACACTGCAAAAAAGTTGTTTATTGCACAAGAGCAAATTTATCTCATATTATTAGGTAATAATCTAATTTCTTACACTATTGGCAATTCATTTGCTTCTTTCTAGAAGTAATAATCACATATTTGATTTATTGTGATCTTACTATAGTAAAATACTAGACAAACTTAAGTACAATCAAGATATTTTCACTTGCTAAGATGTCAATTTTTGCAGTGGATTTTAAAGCTTTAAATACAAGAATACTTTTATCTTAAATTTGTCAAAGTACAGAAACAGTACGGGAGCAAATGTTGTTAAACACACTATATAATTAAATTGCGCTTGATTTCGCTGTTTCCTCCCCATCAGGTACTCCCGTTTACAGGCTGTATCCAAGGCGGTCTGTTTGAAGGGAAGACCATCACTGTGACAGGACGCGTCCTGGCAGGAGCAGAGAGGTGAGAAATGTTCTGTCTGTTTGCTCAGTATGATGAAGTTCAGCTTGTTTTTTATGATCGAGACTTTGGACTTGGATAACATGACCACTGATCTTTGGGTCTTGATTTTATGGACAGGTTTTGTGTGAATTTACAATGTGTCACTAACACGTCGAGTGATATCGCCCTTCACTTCACGCCGCGCTACACCGGTAACTCAGGCCATGTGGTGTGTAACACGCTGCAGAATTCCTGCTGGGGTTCAGAGCAACGGAGCAAAGACACCCCGCTTCCCAGGGGCTCCGACTTCACCCTCACCTTCCTGGTCAACCGAGACTCCTATTCGGTCTGCCCTTTCTTTATGGCTATCAGTCTTATCCTTCCAATTCGTCTTTTTGTCTCCTGTATCTACTGCAGTTATTTATTTATTATTCATCCTGCATTTAATTCATGCACTGTGCTGTTTGACTGCTATAGTAAGAGACCATTTCTCGTGCAAAATCAATAAAAGATTGCTCTGTCTATCAATTTGCTCATCTACCTTGTAACGCTGTCTCAGGTGATCGTGAACAGAGCCCATTTCATGGAGTACCTGCACCGTCTGCCAGTCTCCCGTGTGAATGCCATCTCTGTGGACGGAGGTGTAGAGATCATGTCTATCGCTTTCAAAAACCCGACTGTGATAGTCGACGTAAGCGGCCCGTCGCACCCAGAGAAGCAGAGGTACCGAAGCAAACTGACCCGTGGATCAGCTTGGAATATGCAAGGACATCAGCAGCACGAGACACCGATACAGGCGGTCGCTTCCTGCACTGTGAGTGCTGTGAGTGAAACTTCTCCTCTAATGAAAATCGTCTACGTCTATTGTTTTAAACGTTTCTCTAAACTGATATCTTTCTTCACAGGCACCTCCTCCATACAGTTCTCCACCTGCTTATGTAAGAACAGCATATCCCATAATCCTTTGCAGCTTTGGAACAAATGGGCATTGCTCAGTGAGCTAGCACGGAGTAGTGAAGAATTTAACATGTTTATTTTGCTTGTTTCTCCAGGATTTACCGTATAAAACCATTATTCAGGGTGGATTTTACAGAGGCAGAGGCATCGCCATACAAGGCTGTATCAACCGCAACGCTGACAGGTGTGTGTATTATCACTGCAAAGACAGAGCAAACATTTCTTTTATTGCCTTTTTTTATTGAAACACTATACGCATAGCAATACTCTTCCCAGGTTCTGCATCAACCTGCGTTACACCTCTGGCATCGCGCTCCACTTCAATCCGCGTTTCAGTGAGAACATAGTGGTGCGCAACAGCCTGATGAAGGAGCGCTGGGGTCGTGAGGAGAGAAGCGGAGGCATGCCCTTCTACAGAGGCCAGCAGTTTGCGGTAATCAAAACCTGTCCGCAGTTTCCACCTCAGAAAGATGTTATTCTTCAGTAATAATAATAATACGCGACACAAACTTTACATATGTACAAAAAATCATGTAGATGAAAAGGGTTACTCGTACGTTCATGCTAGCAAGTGACAAAGAGACAAATGAGCCTTCGTTTCTATATGCGTGCGTGATACAGAGATGCAATTTTGGTCAAAAGTGACATTTGAATTGTGTTTATTTTATGCAGATTAGGGTTGATGCAGTAAAGCAACAATTCCGAACAACTGGCTGAAATGTTTCCTTCACCAATCGTACGGCACGGGTGTTCCCGTGTTCCTTTATTAGCCCCACTCACAACTTCACTGCTTGACAGGCAACCATTAGAAAAAGACCCATGTTCATGTTATCATGTCATATGTGACCTCTTGGTCAAACTGTATAGAAGAAAAATAACCCCTGGAAATCTTGATCTGGTGAGTCGATGTAGCTAATACATAAAGCTTGTGGGCTAATCTGCTAACAAAGCTAGTCCGAATCCTAGAACATACATAAATCAATTAATAAATTAATTTGCACATTGTTTAGTGCATTATTTAATCTGTGTTTAATTATAACAAGCTATAAGGCTACTCCCGTTTTTCACTGGAACTAAAACAAATATGTAAAGTAACTTTTAGGGGGCGGCCATCTTGGACAACACGCGTTGTCAGCATATCAGCCATGTAGTTTGCTTTGCACAATGTAATCGCTTAATATCATTAGTCCATTGATGTTTATTACAGGTTGAAGGTCAAAGTTTTCCGTTGTTTTCCACTACACAAAGCAACTCACACTAGACCTTCATAGAACCAGATTATGAAGGTCATATTGCGTAAATCATTCATTATTATCTGTTCCGCGTGTTCAATTTCACACTTATATTTAAATATTGGTTTCAGGTGAGCATCACGTGTGACACTCAGTGCTACAGGATCGCAGTGAACGGCGCCCAAATGTTCACCTACAACCACCGCCACGTCCTGTTTCAGCAGATCGACATCCTGGAGGTTGCTGGAGACGTCAGTATCAGTTCTGTAACGGTTTAAGAGCTGATTGTAATGTGTAATGCTTTAAGTTATAAACAGTAAAACCAGTTCAATCCAGTATAATACTGTAAATGTATTCTATTCTATTTAATTCAATACAGCAGCACATATTGTACTCTTGGAATTCATACATTCTGTCTTTGTTGTTCATGTACTTTTAATTTCATGCGTTTATTCATAGACTGTGTGATTGAATGAATTCCCTCTTTTTTAATTATTGACACTTTCAGATGTATTTACTCTGTATATTTGTCAATAAAAGAGTTAAAAGTGCAGTATGATTACAGCATCGCAGTTTGATTATAACACTGCAGCAGAGTTTTTATGGGAATATACTGTTATTAATGTGTAGTCCTGTAAAAATATAGTATTCGGCAAAAAGGTTAGCAACTTTAGCATTTAAGACTGGGGTAGGATATGGGCCTGAGGGTAAGACTGAGACAGGGGCTGGGTTTAGAGGAAAACTGGGACGGAATTTGGGTTTGGGATCAGACCGAGGTATGATTTGAGTTTGGTTGGGAAATTGGGGCAAGATTTGGGCTTGGGGTGAGACTGGATCAAAATTTAAGCTTGAGGATAAAACTGGGACAGAAATTGGGTTTGGGGATAATGCTGAGACAAGGATTGGGCTTGAGGGTAACACTGGGACAGAAATTGGGTTTGGG
>JAQQZR010000021.1:2467772-2481704 GCA_030068235.1 Notoglanidium macrostoma | reverse complement strand
CCCCCCCCCCCCCCCCCCCCCCCACCCGCAGTGGCGCCACCTTAATAAAACACGCAGTCGCGCCGGAGTGTCAATAAAAATGAAGACGCGCCGCACAGACCCTGAAAAGCAGCTCTCTGATTGGCTGAGCGGCCGCCGTCCCTCCGGAGACCGCAGCTTCCTCATTGGCCGGCGCCTGGCGAGACGCTCACGCGCACCGTGTCGACTCGCTTTTTTTTGTTGTTATCGTACCGGAGGAGAGAGAGAGCGCGAGAGCGAGAGAGAGAGAGAGAGAGAGAGATGCTGGAGGAGGCTGGGAGATTCATATCGGTGTGGACAGAGAGCTGATGTGACAGCGGGGAGGGGGGGAAGCCAAAACTTGGATTTCTACCTCACTGTCCTGCTTGTGTTCATGTTTATCCCGGGCTAATGTGTGAGTACAGACTCTTTCATTCATGTATCTTTTAGCAGCAAGGACATGGAGATCTCTACAGTCCACATCTCCAACCTGTCTAATCTCCAATCTCCATTAAATCACATCGGGGCGCGTGCACATTCAGAGCTACCCGATCATCACCTTATTACTCATTCGTTCTGATGTTTAACCCTTTGTGAATGGGCTCATTGTTTGTTGTTTTGTTGTTGTTTTTCTGCATGCTGTAACTGTGAGTTTCACCTCCACTCGCTTCCAAATGTTTGGACGGCGGTCGGCCTCGATGACGTCATAACACCATATAAGGCGCGGCCGGCGGCGCGGTTGTCTCGCTCCTAATCGGTGCTTCCCTTTGAAACACATCTCAAGAAGGCGTGGGACGTGACGTCACAACCTCCGACATTCCGACAGGTTCTGATTAGAGGGAGGGGCCAGAGAGGGGGGTGGCAGGGGTGTTTTTTTGTTTTTTTTTTGGGGGTGGGGGGATGGGTTGGGGGGTTGGGGTAGTAGTAGTAGTAGTAATAGTGCCCTGTGACACTAATAAGTCCAAATAATTATTATGTACGTAGTATGATTACTTTTTGCAGCACTCAAAAGAAAAGAAATTCTAGTCCCCTTAAGGCGGTCGTGAAGACTCTCATGTGGATCAGAAGCATTTTTTCCCCACTTAGCTATGTTAAAAGGAAGCTGCGATTGACGCAAGTGAGACAGCAATGGAAGAAATAAAGTTCAATAACAAAACGTTTACAGTATAGCTAGCCCACCTATCCCAGTGTACTGCTTTAGTTGTGTGTTCTATTACAGTCCTGTAACATTATTGAAAATATAGCATTAATAGGAGAACAATTGCCCCCTCTTACAGAATAACTGGCCCCAGCCTGCCCCTCCCCCATGTTAAAATGGTCTAAAACCACCACTGGATCTGATTATGGAAGTTGAGCCACCAGCTGATATTACGAGCCATCAGTTCATTGCTACATGGACTATAGATCGTAGATTGTCATCTTTAGGGTCGTCTGAGATGTATATGGTGTCGCAAGAGTTTTTCTTTTTCTTTTTTTTTCTTAATAAAGTAACTGTCAGAGTATCATTACATTTTCATTAGCCCTAATTCAAGCTAGACGTCTTACACCCGTTTTAGCAGTGCCATGTCCAACACACTGTCATGTTCAAACAAAATGACTTTAACACCTAACACTGGCAGCATGCAAAGGGACTATTTAAAATAAAATCACAGTATTTTTGCATGACATGGTCATAATTTCCTGATAGAAATAGTACAAAATACAATATTAATGCTACATTTTGCAGTGTTTGCCCTGCCTACTGCATCAGCGCAGCTCTGGTCATAGTTAAAATCCAAACTTCTGCCTCAAAGCGTAGTGAAAATCTCGCCGGATCAACAAACGAATACATGCATAAATACGTACAGATATTTGCATGTTATAATTAAATCCAGTGCAAGAAATAACAGAATTGAATTCTCAGTGCCCTGAGTACTGGCTATGATGCTTTAGGAGGGAAATGAGCTTTACACTTTGAAAATATTACAACACGTGAACCTGGCTAAACCATAAAACCTAACTATTGGTACTATTTGCTAGAATGGATGCCGAGATCAGTGGTGATCAAGGATAGATCAAGGAACAGCCGAGATAAGAGACTTAATTTTGATAAGGTACAGTGCGACGCACAAGCCCAGTCCTTGAGCAGCTAGAGTCCTACAGTGTCTGCAGCGTACACATAGTGATAGTGGGGCTCTAATTTCTACTAATTGCCACGATAGGAATTATCGTGGTCCTGATGGTGGTGATTGTGTTGGGGGATGGGAGGGGTCATAAGATTGAGAACATCTGCCCCAAATCTGAATGACCTTATGTGGCATTGACAGGAACATGGAGACTCAATAATGTCCTGGTACACTTTAGTGATTCGTCGTGAAGGAGTCACGGATTATGATATCAGCAGAGGAGGGAAGAAGAGTGTAGAAGCGCTGTAAATTTTAATTCATGTTTTCCAGCTCTCTCACCTCATCTGTACACTCTGCTCAAACAGTTCAGCTTCCAGAGCTCCAACTGTCATGCTATTGCCACCGTCAACGCCATCACGATCGCTAACCAGCAGAGTCACTGCCGTATTCAGGAGCTAACCGTGAAATCTGACCGTTATCGCTTATGTTTGATTGTTGAAAATTTTCTTCTGTGCTAGCAATAGCAGTGTCCCCTTGTGAGGTCAGGACGTCACACAACGGCTAAGGTCTCAAAGGATTAACGTGCATTTTAAATTAGCACCAGGATCACCAAACACATCATAAACATTTCAATATGGAGTTTTCCTTTAAGACTCCCAGTCATACCAAACCAGACTTCGTTAATGGATGACTGCTAATAGCCTGTGAATGTTATGAATGTAATTAATTTTTCCTGAAATGTGCAAGTGTCGTACAGTTCTGTCTGACGATCGAGGTTAACCATGTAAGGTAAGACAATCTCGAGCTTAAAACAGATGATAATTCTATGAGGAATACAATAGCAAATAAATATATCATGACCAATGGTTAGGAATGAAATGATGTTAGAATATTGTGGTAGTTTGGAAGAATCTGGCTGTACTACTCCAGGTAGATCAGTGTGTTCAAAACTGTATGAGATGAGAAGCATTACTGCATCTGGTCGAAGGCACTGGATGTTATTCAGTCCAATACGGCAGTCGACATGATAAGGTGTGTGTAGCAGCAGAGAATATGATGTGATTCAGGATGCTGTGCCAGACTGCGTAGGCTGTTCCGTATGGTCGCTATTTACAGCTTTTTTTCCACCCCGGTGGCTTTAACTAGTGTCCTTTACAAAGTCTCGGCACGATGCAACTTTTAATGCAATATGTACAAAGATCTTTGTTTTTAGAGAAGTAAATTAGTGAAAAGCAGCACTCATTAGAGAAAGAACGACCAAATCTGATTGGTTTGATCATGTGCGTGCGGCTGTTTTAGCACATCTCTTCATAAACTGATGAGTTAATAAAAAAGGATAAACACTAAACCGGACTGGGCTTTTACCATACAGCAGCAGACATGTGCACTCCTTAGGGCGGAAAGTGTGGCCAGAGATTACACGTTCATATACAGTATGTGCCTCTGGATAGATGTCGTTCTCCATTGATAATGATCCCATATGCATCACTGTATGTGACTGACAATCTTATGTATAAAATATACATTTCAAGATAAAAGATGTAGCTGTACATAGTGGAAGGCCACGCCTCTATCACCATGAGCAACAGGCAGTAAGGACATGTCTCCTCAGTTTTCCTAGTTACATAGGCCATGCCACCTTGACTGACTGCCACAGAAGCTAAACCTCCTTCATCTATGCTGGACAGATACAGAGGCCACACCCACATTAATGAGAATGACAGACATAGAGGCCACGCCTCCTTCACTTCTACAGGACAGACACATAGGCCACGCCTCCTTCACTTCTACAGGACAGACACATAGGCCACGCCTCCTTCACTTCTACAGGACAGACACAGAGGCCACGCCTCCTTCACTTCTACAGGACAGACACATAGGCCACGCCTCCTTCACTTCTACAGGACAGACACAGAGGCCACGACTCTGTTCAATAATACACAAATAAAAAGTGTGATGTTTGCTATCAGATACATAAATTCATGAATGTCCAAACAGCTGAGTCACTGGGTGACTTTCGGATGTACTTGGACAAGCGCATTCAGTATTTATTCTTCATTAAAAAAAAGCTTTCTGCATGCTTTCTTCTGTATTACCTGCCAACTGAGTTTTTAGCCTGATGGTACTCTTAGCCCAGGTCCTAGTGAACCAGTATCAGAATATATTTACTGATAGAGACTTCAAAGCACTTATGTAAGTCGCTCTAGATAAGGGCGTCTGCCAAATGCCGTAAATGTAAATGTAATGAATCTACTCAGCCGTGATCACGTCCTGATTGTTAGGTGATACACATGCTTTTGAATTGATGGGGCTTGGTTTATATTGAGATTGATGCTGAGATTTTATTGGTCAGTCGTTACTCCCACAGTCCTGGATACAAGATCTCTTATTCCAGGCGGCTGCTTGCTTCACTGCAATGGACATGATGCAATAACACAGTAATACCTGAGTGTTTATCTTTGTTCAGCCATGAAAGAGGCAATCTGCACAAACACGACTTCTGCAGCACACACAGATCACGCCCAAGGCCAGTGTTCAGCTAGTCTGTATGATTACATCGTTATTTGTTTCTCAACTATTTTCAATAACATGTCTTCAACCATATACAAACCGTACACCAAGTTGTAGTGTAATAACTTTGTGTGTAATGGTGAGTAATTCTACCTCATATCTACGACCTAGATAATTATCATGTACACCTCGTCCTTGTAATGTAACATAGTACGTATCTAATTAACGTAGTTTCTTTAATAATCATTACTTACACGTGGGCATATTGAAAACCCAAGACAATGTTTTTCACGTCTGTATGATCTACTCACGCGACGTTATTAGCAGAAAGGTGTAGAAAGTCAGTCTGATGTTGCACTCACACTCTTAATTAGTTAATAAGCCGCTCAGCGCTTTGTTATAGCAGTGGAAAAAACAATGTTCAGTCCCCTAAATCAGGTTTTTTTTATAACTGATTGCTCGCGATGGATGAGATGTTAGATGCCGTGTAGCGTGTGGATCTCTCACTTCCTTATTAAGTTGAGAGGAGAGTAGTGTTTAAAATATCAGCTAATATATCTGTGTGTTGTAATCCCTGTACTCTTCTCTATCCGTGTGTGTGTGTGTGTGTGTGTGTGTGTGTGTGTGTGTGTGAGCAGCAGAATGTCGGTGAACCCCCCCAGCAGTAACGATGCCTGCCTCAGCATCGTGCACAGCCTCATGTGTCACAGACAAGGCGGGGAAAATGAAGGCTTCGCCAAGAGGGCCATCGAGAGCCTCGTCAAGAAACTGAAGGAGAAGAAGGATGAGCTGGACTCGCTCATCACGGCCATCACCACCAACGGCGTCCATCCCAGCAAGTGTGTCACCATCCAGAGGACGCTAGACGGAAGACTGCAGGTGAGGAGAACTGTAGGCTGACTGAGTTCTCCGTTCTGATTGGTCAGGAAGCGTAGATTAATGTTCTATAACAGCAGCTCAGTCTGCCGTGCCATCTGCACTCATTCTGATATGTTATTGTTACTGGAATAATGACTTACTCAAGGACACGGATTGAAAACAGCGTGCAATTGTTGATGTGTTTTGTGAGGAGGTTTGTTTATCAGCGCATTTGGAAGGAGTCTCCAGTGTCGGTGCTTTCAGACACAGGAAATTCTTCAGGATGGAGGAATATACATGGTGTCATGTTACCAAGAAAGCAGATTTCTTTCCCCCTTATTTACTTCTGTGAGAAACAAAAGAGGCTGGTAAGGGAAAGGTTTAACTAGGCAGTTTTTTCAGCAGCACTTGTGCTCCGAAGATTTGAAAATAAAGGACATTTAGCCAGTAATCTTTTTTATGAGATCCCTTACTTTGGGGTGTCGAACAATTTCCACAAGTAATTCTGTTCATCCGGCGAAAGTTCTAGGAAAGTCTGAAAAACATGGCCTTTCGAATTGATATGATTGTAATTTGTGCACGTTTTGTTTTCATAAAGTTATTATTACAGCAACAACCATTGGTTTCCATTGTACTTTAACTATTACTGTAGCTACATTGCAAATACATCAGTGTGTCTCTCCCGAATCTTAAAGCCAGTTCACTGACAAATAATAGTCAATAATTATTAATTAATTAGTGAAGTTTTGACAAATGGAAAAGATTCTGTGACTCTTTTTGCCCATAGTAGAGTGGCATGTCCGTTGGTTCTTGTGTCAGTTCACTGGGTACAGATCCTGATAAAAAAGTACACATAACCCAATACAGTGCATCATGTTGCATAGGACAGACCGCAGTAAAATGTGTAATACATGATGAAGTGTGTGTAGTAGCAGAGGATGTGATTTGTTTTAGGATGACTCAGACTGCGTAGGTTAGAGGTGCACATCTGCAGTCCTGGAGGACCGGAGACCAGCACTGTTTAACAGTTTCTCTGCTAATAGAAACCTCATTCAGCTCAGCACTTCATTACCAGGTTTAGCAATTGTGTTAAATTAGGACAATCACCAAACCGTACCGCTCTTAAAGTAGTACGCTGTGTGTGGTTTACATGGATTTGTTTAATCTGCTAGAATTATGACTGCTTCATTTAACGGCTGGGAATTGAATCTGTTTTTTTTTTTAACAGATTAATTTTACCGGGTACTTCACTGTAGTTTATTCTTGTTGTTGGATGTTGGTTTGATTTGGTAGTTTGATTTGCTCTATCTATCTATCTATCTATCTATCTATCTATCTATCTATCTATCTATCTAGCTAGCTAGCACCCATCCATCCATCCATCCATCTAAACTGCTAAATATATATCTACCATCCCTTCATCCATCTATCTATATAGACAGATAGATACAGTTTAGCTAGCATCCATCCATCCTCCCATTCATCCATCTATCCATCTATCTATCAGGACTGATAGATAGTTATCCAGCTATCTAGCTAACTAGCAGCCATTCATCCATCCATCCATCTAGACTGATAGATACGTATATAGCCATCTAGCTAGGAAGCCAGGATCCGTCCATGCTTCCTTACATCCATTTATCTATGCAGATAGTTATATCGAGCTAGCTAGATGGAAAAATATATATTGACTCATAAATAAAGTTGAACTCCAGTTAGTTACCTTGCAGTCACCCGAGCAGGATCGAACCCAGGACCCTGGAGCCGTGATGCAGCAATGCGTCCACTGCGCCAGCTGTTTCCTCTTGTGTCGTTCGCTGATTAAAGTGAAAACAGATACATTAATCCATGATGTACTGCATGTGGACCGAATCATCCATTTCAACATCACGAGAAAAACAAGTTGTTATTGTGAGATAATTTTGTATTCTTGAGATTACAAGTTAAAAAACAAACTGGTCTTACTAGACTATAGAATTGGGATTATATGTCAAATGTTTTAGCTTGCTGATGAAGAATTGCGTATCATTAGTAAGTCTTGTCAGTAGCTAAGGTTTGATACATTTATCGCGCTATATTGTCCACTAGTAGGGTGACCATATGTCCTCCATTTCCAGGACACGTCCTCGGTTTGGGACCTAAAGCATGTACCTGAGGTGGGATTCCTAAATCGCCAAAAATGTCCAGGATTCAGCTTTTGTGTTCTGCAGTCACCGTTCATTTTGGAGGTGTCTGTCTGCGTCGTGTCGCCATCCTGCCCTCAGTGTCCTCTTGTTTGAAAACCAAAATATGGCCACCCTTTCCATTAGTTGAAAACCAGCTCCTTTTTCAATTACAGTCAAGAAGAAATTAGAGCTTAGATTTTAAGTTTATTTGGCGGATTGGATCAAATAGTGATTGAATTTTGTTTGATTTGATCTAGTAACCTGAGCTTGAGGTTTGATCTGGCACAGTGATATAACTTGACTGTAGCAGTGTAACATAATATTGGTCTGGATTGTGCTTTTTTTTTAATCTTCACATCCCTCTGTAAGAATCACAGTGTTGCTATGAGTTGCTATGGACTGTATAGCTGTTCTCTATAGCTGTATAGACATGTGGGTTCTTTGAGGCTTGCTGAATGACAGCATTGGTTCCAAAGGCTTTTGTTCAGCTGTCACAGATCAGTCATCATATTTGTGTGTGTGTGTGTGTGTGTGTGCTGCTGACTGTCATGTCTTGTAGCAGCCACTAATCATAGGTAGAGCTGAAAGCCCGTCCATTTCAGATATATGTTTAAAGAACTTGCCGGTGCTTATTAACTCCCTGGTATCCCTTGCCAACAGTAGTCATGGCAACCAGGTGATTAAGAGCAGAACTGTCGTGTGATTACATTTGATTAAGAAGTTCGATGTCCAGCTTGATTATGGTGTAAGGGATAACATCAGAGAGATAGGGAGAGACAGAGTGAACGATTATCTTATGCTTTGGAGACAAAAAGAACGAGGGATGTTGAGCGAGAGAGAAATAGAGAGCTGGAGAAATTCCGGGGCCATGAGGGATGTTTTGTCTGAAACCCAGGAAGGAGGTGGGGATAACTTAATGCCGTCTATTATTTTGCCATGTGTAGAAGGTGTGATGCTATTCAGGCGACACAAAAGCAATCTGGTGCGTGCATATGGGCGTGTGGGCGTCCGCGTTCGCTCTGCATCCAGAATTCAATCCTTCCTGATGGAGCAGAGCTGAACTGCTGACTGAAGATGTCGTGCCTCACCTTGTTCGACCTTTTTTCACAAAGTGTGAGAGAGGAGATGAATGGAGAGAGGGAGAGTAGAGAAAGATGAAGATAGGGTTTGAAGTGAGAGATAAAAGCAAATGGGGGAAAAGAACAGGGATTGAAAGAACATTCTGGATGCTTTATAATCCATATAAGGCATGATAGTGAGTCCATATAAGGATATGGGCGTGGCCATTAATGTTTTCAAACCCATATATGTAAGTTTTTTATGTAGGAAGGAGGAAGTCACTGGCATTCACTTATGCACACGTACATAAGTATTGGCACCCTGTTGAATATTTTCAAGATCCTATAATATAAAATAATGTAATATAATATAATATAAAACAGTGTACACATAATATATTATAAAATATATTTTTTATTCATGTTCAGGGACAGCGTTACCCTAGTCAGGGTTGTGGTAGATCTTTGGAAAGCTATTAATGCATTTTTCATGCATTTGAGACATTAATGATGCATCAGTGATGAATAGTGTGTGTGTGTGTGTGTGTGTGTGTGTGTGTGTCTAGGTGGCAGGGCGTAAAGGTTTCCCCCATGTGATCTACGCTCGTTTATGGCGCTGGCCGGACCTTCACAAAAATGAGCTGAAGCACGTTAAATTCTGCCAGTATGCCTTCGACCTGAAGTACGACAACGTGTGTGTGAATCCATATCACTACGAGAGAGTCGTCTCTCCCGGCATCGGTGAGTCTTTTGTCTTTTCACTACTTATCCCTGTTTTGTCCCACGGTAACTTGTATGATGTATGCTCCAGGTGTGACATAGTTAAGTTTTTTGTATTGAGATATTTAGTTAACATTTTTGGAAGGAGTCTCCAGTGTCAGTCTTCAGACATTCCAGTCACATGAGAAGCTGAAGAGGCTGGTGAGGGAACAAAGCGTAACTGATAACAGGAACTCACATGTTTCACGGATGTTGTACAAGATTAAATGTAACTATAAACAGATAAAAATGATGCTGGTGTTATTTAATAAATAAAAAAATGTAACCATTGGCCAACTGCTCTGGTATAAGAGGAAGAAAATCACTTTTTGGGATCAAGAATCAATTTGGGGTGGTAACAAACTCCTTTTTCTATGGAAGTGTGTGACATGGCAAGCGAACAGCCAACACCCAGTTATATTCTTTAATTAAAGTGGCGTTCAGAGAATTTAAACACTCAATGTGAACAATTCTGACTGACTGAATTTCTCTAAAATTGTACATTTTTTATTTTTATTGCGCTAATAATGTCAAAAACACAAATTGTAGGATTCAACTTTATGTTAAGCTCCACTACAGTGGTCAAATTTATGCTTTATGAAGTAGATTTCTAATATCATTTCCTCTCTTCCTCTCTATCTATGTCTTTTCTTTATCTGTCTCACCAGTTGGCCTCAGCCTACAGAACACAGGTGTGTCATTAATATATAGAAATAACAGTAGTGCTTATTTAACATACTCTATTTCGCACACAGTGCATGATTTCACGTGGATATTTATTTATTTATGTGTCAGGGGGTCACATTAAACATTATATTTAACAGAAATTTCTTTTTTCCTTGTCATCATGGCCACCTTGCATGCAGCTCCCTCCGGCAGGCTGATTAAAGAGGAATATACCCACGACTGCATTCAGATGGACGTTCCTCCTGGTTTGCCTCCACAGTCAGACCACCAGGGGGCGATGAAGCTCCCTGCTCCGGAGCATTACCCCCCACCGCTGCCACCTTTACAGATGCCCCCTGAAGCAGCACGATGTCCTCCGCCTGCCACCCTCTACTCCAACATGCCCCTCTCCCCGACCGGTAAGATACAACCGAAATCTTTAATACTGGATCAGCAATGGAATAAAAGCATACTGTAGATCCTGGTTGTGGTACATTATGCAGTCGATAAGGCTGTATCCTCTCTGCCTTTCTCTGTAGCATCTGGGTCAATGATGTCCATGCAGGGTGGTCATAGTGAGGGTCTGCTGCAGATCGCATCCCCTCAGGCTCAGGTCATGACCCCGACCCCTCCTCCCTCTACGCCTCCTCAGGCCCCGCCCACTCAGAACGGCTACAACGGTTCCAAACACACACAGGCGCAGGGCTCCTTTCACAGTAAGTTATCAACACAGGTAACAGGTTAACAAAGAATATTGTTAATTCTGGGCCTAAGCTTTTTAGTTTTTAATATCTGGCCCAAACCTGGCACAGATCTGGTTTAGATTAAACTATATTATAAATGTTGACGATACAGATTTCCGGATAAATCATCTGCTTGCTTGTCTTCAGTTGTAGTTGGGACAGTTTTTGGGAAGCTTATTTGTTTGGTGGTCTGGGAAAACCATCGGTTCTCGCTGTAGCTGAATTCTAGCAAACCAGATGATAAGGTGCTTGTTGACCAAATATTTTTCCCCAATAATATACTTTAATATGACATCAAGCTAAGGAGGCAGTTTAGGAAATGCAGTGGTAAAAACACTCAGTCTGCTTAAGGATTACTAACACCTTGCTAGAGTTTGGTGCATCGTTTTTGGTGCACATGCGTAAGTGTTCTGAGTCTGCTGACTACCACAGTATTCAGTGTCATTAACAGCTTCGTGACCCACACTTGGGTGCGACTGCCAGGACTATTTCATGACTTCCAAATGTTAACTGTCCTGTTGTGTTCACTACAAGTGATCTGTCGAAAACGTTTCAGCTACTTGGACGGGCAGCAGCACAGCCTCTTACACTCCTATAGGACGCCAACAGAGCAGCCGCTCCCACCAGCCTCCTCTCCACCACCCCCACTACTGTAAGTAATAAAAAGTAAGATTGTAATCTTAACTGTGGTTGACTTCAGGTAACTAACAGTATAGTCTTGTGTGTGTTGTGTTGATAATCAGGGTCTCAGCATCACAGTTCGACATCATTCCCTCCGCCAGTCTCCAACCATCCAGGTATATATTTAATCCAGAATAACAGATATAAGTATTCTTCCTTTACTATCCCTCTCTCAAAATATGTCTGGCTTCACAGGGCCAGAGTTCTGGTGCTCCATCTCGTATTTTGAGATGGATGTTCAGGTTGGTGAAATGTTTAAGGTGTTGTCCAGTTGTCCCGTGGTGACTGTGGATGGCTACGTGGATCCATCTGGAGGAGATCGTTTCTGCCTTGGGCAGCTCAGTAACGTTCACCGTACTGAGGCCAGTGAAAGGGCCAGGTCAGTACCACGCATGCACGCACACACATACACACACACACACACACACACACACACACTTTCTGTTTGTGTCTGAGAGAGGAATGGCAAGCACAGAGGCCACACCTCCTTCATATGGAGTAGTAGTCACAGGGGTCACGCCTCCTTCATTGGGACTGATGGACACAGAGGCCACGCCCACTGTATTGGTACTCACACACACAAAGGCCATGCCTCTTTTTTGGGACTGCTGGACAGAGAGGCCATGCCTCCTTCTTTGGGACTGCTGGACACAGAAGTCACGCCTCCTTCTTTGGGACTGATGGACACAGAGGCCACGCCTCCTTCTTTGGGACTGATGGACACAGAGGCCACGCCCCCTGTATTGGGACTCATACACACAAAGGCCATGCCTCTTTTTTGGGACAGCTGGACACAGAGGCCATGCCCCCTTAATTGAGACTCACACACACACATACAGAGGCCATGCCTCCTTCTTTGGGACTGATGGACACAGAGGCCACGCCTCCTTCTTTGGGACAGCTGGACACAGAGGCCATGCCCCCTTAATTGAGACTCACACACACACATACAAAGACCATGCCTCCTTCTTTGGGACTTGCACACACAAAGGCCACGCCTCTTTTTTAGGACTGCTGGACACAGAGGCCACGCCCTCTTTATTGAGACTCACTCACACACAGAGGTCACGCCCCCTTTTTGGACTGATGGACACAGAGGCCATGCCTCCTTCAGGTGTATAATGTCATTTTTCATGTGTTCAATTACATTTGGTCTTTCACATTTGCTTGTTTGTCTATACTCTGGCAGGTTACACATAGGTAAAGGCGTGCAGCTGGAGTGTCGAGGTGAGGGTGATGTGTGGATGCGATGTCTGAGTGATCATGCCGTCTTCGTTCAGAGCTACTACCTGGATAGGGAGGCAGGAAGAGCGCCAGGGGATGCTGTCCATAAAATCTACCCAGGGGCCTACATCAAGGTGAGGAGTGCTTATTACATGCACACCTCTAGGAAATAGTTGTTCATTCTTAGACGATATACGATTCAGTAGATAAATATCAGATTCAGTCACTAATCAGATTCAGATTCAATATCAGATTCAGAGCCTGTTAAGTGTTAAGGAGCCAAAAAGTCTGATGAATAAAAATAATTGACCGTGTAATTTGATATTCGTAAATATTTGATATTTGATATATATTTTTAATCACTAGTGAGATTAAGCTAGGCTACATTGGGTCTTTTAAAATAAAGGGTATTATAGTAAAATCAGTGGAGCAGAAATTCACCTACAGTAAAATGAGTATTATGGTTCTTCGTGCTGCGTAGGACTGGAGCAGATGTTCGCAGGCTGTGTGATGGTGTGTTGTTTGTGTCCGTGCAGGTGTTTGATCTGCGTCAGTGTCATCGGCAGATGCAGCAGCAGGCGGCCACGGCTCAGGCAGCAGCAGCGGCTCAGGCAGCCGCCGTGGCAGGGAACATTCCGGGTCCAGGGAGCGTCGGGGGCATCGCTCCTGCAATCAGTGCGTACAGACACTGAGAACGGACAGGGGACAGTCACATTACACTTTACATGCACTTCATGTTGGCTTAAGATACACCACCAGTCAAAGGTTTGGACACGCTGGATAGACTATTTATTGTCTGAAAGACATTTTTACGTTTAGTTGTTAGACAAATGTAAATAGCAAACTTAATGTCTGTGTGTATACATTCATTTCTATTTTTTAATATGTCATTTTTTACTACATAAGTTTGACTTTTTTACTTAAAATGAGTACCTGAAATCAAATTGTTTCCCTAGACATGTCGTTAATATTCAGAGACTTTTGGGAAAATTTGGGAAATTTTAAGAAAAGCCTCCTGTGAAACTAGTTGAGAAGATGCCTTTAGTGTTTTTGTTTCAACTTTTTTCCTCATCACTGCATAATTACACCCATCCATCCATTATCTATACCGCTTTATCCGTCTGGGTGGCGGGGAAGCTGGAGCCAATCCCAGCATCTTGGGGTG
>JAQQZR010000021.1:2444998-2460483 GCA_030068235.1 Notoglanidium macrostoma | reverse complement strand
TGCTGGGATTGGCTCCAGCTTCCCCGCCACCCAGACGGATAAAGCGCTATAGATAATGGATGGATGGATGGATGAATTGACCAATCCATTCCCTTTTCGTATGGTTATTCCGTATATAATGGATCCTTGCAGTCTCGTGTAAAAAAAAGAGAGCCAGCTGGTAGCGGCGACGTGTTTTCAAAACAAAAACAACGCACTGGATTCTGGGAAGTGTGAGTCGGTCCCTTTACATTACATTAAAGTTACTCTGCTAGTTTCGTGTGGAAGTTTTTATTTAAGCTACAGAATTATTAGTGAATAAATCAACAGTATGCGTGATGAGATGCGGCCGGTTAAAAATGCTGCTACGCAATTTTTAAAAATCTGTTTCAAATTTGTCAAATTGTTCGAACATTGTTTAACATTATAAACCATGATGAGATGTTATATAATTGTCATTGATCTATCCATGTTATAATTAGGTAATATCGGCACATGTCTAATATCATTTGTGACCTTTCGGAAGCATTTTATTTCATCTTGGTTGGGTAGGGTTTTATTTACAGCGACTATGAAACCCTCAAAATGTCTGGAATGTATCTACTTCACTTTAGCAGTTACAGAGAGCTTTCAGGTTTCATGAAGGATGCAAAAGTCCAGGTTGTGTATGACGCAGGCTCAGGTCACACAGAGAACTCCAGGCCTCTGTGAACGTAAATACAGCTACACTATTTACGCTTATTCTATTTTTTTTTTATAACTCATTCAGCATTATTTCTTACGTCTTTATGTGTCTTTTGGTGGGATTCAAACCTGAACTTTGACTTCAGATCAGTTCACAGAGAATTGATTTTTTCCCCCGCTTTATGATCCTGGTGCCACAAGTCCATTCGGCTCTGCTTGAACTTGTACATAACATTTAATACATGAGCTGTTGGTGAATTAACATAGTGATTTTAAGCATCTGTTCTAAAATAGAAATAGAGTTTAGTTTTGTTACTGCATAGCTTGCTAATTACCGTAGCGCAGAAACGAACCCGGCCATTTTAGACAAGGTCTTCGTTTTGCCTTAAAACAAGGTGAACTGAAGGTCAGCTTCTCCTGCAGCTGTCACCATCATGTGAAGGTAGGATTATTTATAACACCTTGTGTCACCACGCCCGCTTATCCTACAATATATTTGGTGTTCTGTTGTAGCTTATCTGAGAATAGAAAGTTTCCTTTAGTCATTGTTCATCAGGACAAACTAAAAAAGCGCTTGTCCCCGTTTGCCTCTGATGCTTAATGAAGTTATAAAATACATGATGAAATCATGTGTCAGTAACATGACAATCACTGAACTGGAAAAATTGAATCGAAAGCATTCCACGTGTTTCTTACAAAGTATTTATCAGTATGTTACCTGGTGTGAAAACTGGACTATTTTATTGATATTGTTATTTCAGTTATTGTTGTAATTAGAATTATTTTATTGTTGAAGGACGTTCGGCTCCTGTATGTTGACTGTACACCAAAGTTAAGTAAAAAAAAAATCATTTTGATACAGATACGGTGTGAGTGTTGTGCTTTACAGGACACTGTTCTTTAGAGTCTTCCTTTGATACCGAACCTCTAAATAAAATCTGAACCTCAGATTAAAGTTAAAGCTCAGATTATTAAAATCTACACATCAGATTAAAAAACAAATATCAGATCAAAACCTAAACCTCGGATTAAAATCTACACATCACGTCAGATTAAATTCTAAATATCATTTTAGAATCTACACCTCAGATTGAAATCTATAAATCAGATTAAAATCTACACCCCTATATTAAAATTAAACCTCAGATTAAAATCTTCACGTCAGATTAATAAAAACCGCAGATTAAAATCTAAACCGCTAAATATAATCTAAACCACAGATTGATATGTAATCCCAGATTAAAACTTAATTATCATTATCATTAATTATCATTAAAAATCTAAACCTTGAAAAAACCTTCAAACGTGAAAAATCTAAGTGAATTCCTTGACCCTGGATTAATTCTGAAGTCTGTAGGCCCAGTATATCAGCATGGGTATGTAATATTTTCAGAACATTCATAAATAAATACATAACATACATAAGTATCAAACCTCACTCTTTTTTTTTCATTCAAAGAGAAATATAGTACAATATAATATAATAAATATTAAAGTTTACATTTACATTTACTAAGAAAAACATCCTCAAACCAGGATTAAATGTCTTAAATGCAGTCCTGATTTCAAGTTTAGTGTAACTGGATTAATAAGTTTAATTTCATACGGGATAAAATTTATACTGGTAATGTTGTAAAGGCTTATTTTAACACAAGCTGCAGTTATTTAAAGACCAAGATGATTTTTTTAGGATAGGTCTGAGAGTAGTCTCCCTGCTACACCTCTGTCCTTCTCACAGTGGCCTGCAGACGTCGCTAATGAGCTTTAACCTGGTGTGAGCATCACTACAAGGGGCGCGTGCTGTTTCCTCATACGTCCCAAAGCAACCGTCACTTCCTGCTACGATCCCATTGGCTGAAGCAGAACCGCCTAACAACCGCCTAGCAACCGCTCTGGGAGCGACCACCAGCATGAGTACATGTGTGGGCTGTTTATGAATATTTATTTATTTATTTAGTGCCCTTCAAATCTTTTTTTTAATTGCAGGCAAAGACACTAATTAAACATTTAAATTTAACAGCAATAACAAAATTTGATAAATAAAAAAGACATTATTTTGATACAACCCTATTGTTTTTCCGTCTTCTTATTCATTTTTGCGAAGTTAAAACAGCTGTTAGGTTCTAGCTACTGGTTAGTCTGTATTAGCTTTAGCAATGATAATAAACAAAAATATATTTAATAGGCCTAAATAAATGAGAGATTTATATGGAAAAAAAAAACAAATGTTTGATGCTTGGGTCTGTAGAAAAGTCTGAAGTTTAATAAAAAGCACTTTTCTTTTTTTTATATTCTAAGAGCTAAGGTAGGATAGAGCTTTTAAAATGTATAGAAGGATGTACTTATCATATGTTCATGCTAACAACAAAATAACATTTGTAATCAGCTCGGATTCAGATCTGATACAGATCTTCAGTGTAATTCAATTTTATATATATAGCCCTTTTAACAATGGCCATAAGCAGCTTTACAGAAATCTGATATAGACATAGATTGGTCCATAATGATCTGTCCCTTGGTTAATTCAATCAGACCAAAACCAGTAATATGAGCTATAGTAAAAAATTGCAGAGTGTTTCTCCAAAATCAATAATTCAGAATACAAATAATAACCAAAAATACATATGGTTAATTTTCCTCATTATGTTTCAGTTTCTCTTGTCTGAGATAATCTATGAATGTCATAAGATATGAAACTTGAAATAGACTGTGGAGATTTGAAGGAAGGCAAATGTGAGTTATATTGATGAAGGTTATGAAGAATGAAATTTATGAGACTGAAATGTTTCCATACCTCAATAAACTCAAAAAATTATTTAAACATATTCATAGGTTACGGTTTATAAAAATCTTGCCTCTGTAACAAAAACTGTGGAAGCTGGAGGGCAACATCCTGAAGGTGTAGCTACTCATTTCATAGTGGATCATGGAATTGCCTCAAAGATGCATTAGGTAAGACATTTTTTTAAAGGTGTGTTTTTGCAACCTTTGCATGATTCCCACCCATGTTCACAAAGCTCTGCCCCAAAGAGGTGGCTCGCAGAGTTGAGGGTGCTTGTCAATGTCAAGGACGGATACTTTAAAGGCTGCATTTCAAGGATGCCACATCATTGAATTCCCTCCGAAGGACTGTCACAATGTCTGGGATCCTTCAAATTCTACCAAGGGCCGAGTCCTTCGTTCAGAGAATTTTCAAGGATTCTTGTGGGGTTTGTCTCTTTCATAAATCACCCACAATCCCATGCGCACCTGCAAGGCAGGACTTTTTCAATGTCGACCGCTTGCACACTTGCTAGACTGTTCCATTCAAGTTCTCTGAATGCTAGGAAGGAGCTGCCTAGCGTCTGAAGGACCTGACTTGGAAGCCAAATACAAACACAAACATGCACTCTGTATAGCCAAACACAAACACGCACTCTGTACCGCAAATCAGTTTCCTAACCGGGCTTTCTCAAAGAATTAGTACACATTTATTAATGTATTGTGTTTTTTTTTGTTGTTGCTGTTTAAAATCATACTCTACATATCGTCCAGGTTATTTGTAAGGAATTAAGGAATGACAAAACTGACTACTGTAGCTTTAATGAGAACGTCATTTTGTTAAACAAAACTGTTTGGAGAACATAATTTTTAAAAATGTATTTTTGTAATAGATTTTTAGTCAGGCAGACAGGACAGCTAATACAGGGGTCCTCAGGCACAGGCAGTGCAGAAGGGAGAGAGCCAAAGGCAGCGCCACTGGACCAGAGCGGATACAGCGGGCTGCGCGTGCGCGTTCCTATGCGCGTTCCCGTGCGCATCCTCGAACAGCGCGCAGCTGAGGGGAACAGAGCGCTCGCGGTGCGGGAGTGCGCTCGGTCAGGCTCATCCACCATCCAAAGCAGAACAAGATAAATATATAAACATTAATATATTCATGGACGTGAACTAGGCGGTGGGATTAGTTTTTTTTTTCTTTTTTTATTCTTTACTTTTTATTCATTTGTTTTGGAGTTGCAGAACGCAGTCTTCTAAAATGGCTGAGATAGAGAGTCTGAGCCCTGCCTACGGTAAGTCAGACCCCACCGCTTCATTTCATGTAGCTGATGCAGCTCGTTAACACTGGGTAGAATAATAATAATAATAATAATAATAATAATAATAATGACATCATTATTATTATTAAAACTGCTTGGTTATAACAACTTTTTTAATTAATGTATATTATTATTATTATTATTATTATTATTATTATTATAAAAGAAGCCTAATATAACAATATTACATCGTGTATCTAGACACAGTTATGAGGACATTGTGTTGTGAAAGGAGTGTGTATGTGTGTGTGTGTGTGTGTGTGTGTGTGTGTGTGTGCGTGTGTGTGTGTGTGGAGTAGCAGCGCACATCATTCCTTGTGCTTTCGAAACATTTGCACAGAGCTGTGTGAGATGCCCAGGCCTGTGCGTCTTTTAGCCCTTATGCTGAATAGTGAGATTATATCTGCAGATCTGAGGCACTGAGCACTGCACTGAGTGTGTGTGTGTGTGTGTGTGTGTTTAAAATGCTGGCTCGATGACGTCATGTTACTTCCAGGCTGCTGCTCTTCACACACATAATAATAATAATAATAATAATAATAATAATATCACCACACATTTTTTCCTTGTGTAGGAAAGCAGCTTATTAAAAATTATCATTATAAAATGCAGTTCACCTGTATTATATTATAAGAAGTAGTTCACTTAACCCTTTGTACAGGCTACACACTTGGGTGTGGTGCTGGATTATAGGAAAATAATCAGTGTTATAGCTGACGCAGATGAAGCAGACTCACTGTTACCACCCTGAAGTTAATTAGTTTTCAGTAACGTCACATCCTGGGAGTGTTCATTGCACTCATAGCTCAGCAATTAAATTTTCTACTCTATTAAAGAATGGAACTTTGTAGCTTTTATTGGTTTATAGTTCCATTTAATGTTGTGAAGTGTTTGTGAAACAACATACTTCCTGTTCTCAAGGAAAAACGAAAGAAACAGGTTATAAACAGCTATAAACGGTCTTTCCCTCACTCTTTCTCACCTGCACACTTATAGAAATCCGTACCGTATCAACGATTAGTCATTTTTCTTTGTGTAATGCATTTTGTAAATCCCTTTTGGTTTGGATTATGTGATGTGTCCGATATTCAGGGCCCTATGATTGAGCTGTTACTATAGAAACAATAACAAAATTAGATAGAATGAGTGCATCCAAATAAACCTGTGACCTGAATTACAGCTGAACTTTTGTCCCTTCTGCTGTTATAGAAAATTAAATCAACACCTTCAGACCAATCAGAATCAAGAATACAACAGCTTTTTGCTATACTTTATGTAATTTAAAAACACACACACACACACACACATATATAAATATTTATAATAACAGTATACTCCAAGCCTTTCAAACACTTGCAGTGGTTAATATAGTGTGGTCCTAATAATGAAGGATTTGGTGATTTTGTCACTATGATGCCGTAGACGAGGAGAAAGACAGCGTGGGTGATGTTTCCTGACTGATGTGTGTGTGTGTGTGTGTGATGTAGACATGGCTGAGTATTTTAAGCACTGCATTGTAGAGCTGCTGTGATGTGGAAGTTGCCCGAGGAGATCACCAAAAAAAGCTTTTCTGCTCCTCTGAGCTTTAAAAGTTGGTTGTAAGATGGAGATGGGAAAAAGTCTTGCATATACAATGGTGTAAAATCTGGTAATAATCTCCAGTGTGATAATGTCATGGCAACCAAGAACAGAATATAGCATAACATCATGACATATGAATGATTCAAAATTCTTTGGATCACTTTTCTGGAGTTTTGCTAAACAATTCGGATGGACGTGTATTTTCTGCTCAGACAGTGATGTTAGCAGACAAAGAAGCACGTTTACTTTGTCACATGACTTTATGTGGATTCGTGTGGAATTAATCTGTATTGACGTGTTCACAGGAACTGTTTGTCTTCAGCAACTTCCCTGAGTTAGTGGTTATTGAATATAAGTCTGATCACTGCTTGTCCCAGACTGAAATGAACTGAACTCAAAAGTCACGTCACTGAGACATTCTTTATGCTTCAGCTGTAAAGCCAAATCCAATCATATCAAATCATATCAATATAAATCAAATGGCTTGTCCACTCTGATAATGTCCTACAACATCGGTATTGATTTAACGGACTGTGACCTTGCAGGAGAAGCGATTGTTATTAGCAGAACTGGATCAACACATGCTTCATAAAGGACAAATGTGTCTTAACTGGACGTCGCTGACATGGAAATCTTGGATAGGGTATAAATCTTTAACACACTTTCAGCTCTGTGCTCGGACTGGAAAACTTGTACGTGACTTTGGCTAGAAAATGATTTAATGTGATGAGAATTAATTCTCAGATTTTCCAGAATGAAGACATGAAATAATTAGTAATGGTGAACAGGAGGGTCAGTGAATGTGTGGGGAGATGAATGGATGTATGGATGGGTGGTGGATAATGGAGTAAGTGAATGTGTAAGATGGGTGGATGAATAGATGAATGAAAGGATTTGTAGATAGGTGGATAGATAAATGACGGAATGGATAAGTAAATGAAGGCATGTGTATTCGTTTATGGGAAGAGGATAGATCGGAGGTGAGGTTAAATGATGGATGTGTAGGTGGATGACTGAATGAATAAATGATAGCTGGATGACTGGGGTAAATGGATGTGTGAGGAGATGGATGGATGGGTGAATAGATGAATGAATGATAGATTGGTGAAAGGCTGGGAATATTGATGTGTGAGAAGATGGATAGATAGATAATGGATGAGGCTGTGAGGGAATGAATTTTGGGAGATGAGCACATGGATGGGTGAGTGAAAGGGTGTGTAGATACAGTAGATAGATAGATGGATAGGTGAATTAATGAATGTGTAGCGTGATGGATGGTGGATAGATTGAAGGAAAGGTTCAATGAATGAATGAATGATGGGTAAATTGATGTGTGGGAGGATGGATGGATGGATGAATGGTTGAATAGTGAATGGGGTGAGTGAATGAATGTTGGAAGATGGATAGGTGGACAGAAGGATTGATAGAATAATGAGGAGAATGAAAGGATGTGGAAATGGATGGATAACTAAATGAATAATGGCTGGGAGAGTGAATGAATGTTGGGGGGATGAGGTGGAATGGTTGAATGACTTTATGGGTAAACGAATGAGTGGATAAATGGATGACAGATGGGTGAAGGGGTGTGGATAGGTGGATGAAAAGATTCATGGATGGATGAGTGGCTTCATGGATAAAATGGATGGCTGGAGGAGTGAGTTCCTGTATTGAACGGATGAATGGATGGATAGATGGGTGGGTGGAGAGATGAGTAGTCAGATGAATGGATGGATGGAGGGATCAGTGCTTGTAATATATGGATGGAAGGAAGGATGTAGCAGATTGATGGATGAATACCCAATACTTTATTGACCATAAAATGCTTCCATTCTTGGAATAATGTCTGTAATAGAAATGATTGCTCTTAATCAGGAAGTCATACAGGCTACAGTCTGAACATATGCAGTGTGTGTGTGTGTGTGTGTGTGTGTGTGTGTGTGTGTGTGTGTGTGTGGTGCATTTGGAAGGTGCAGTAGGGCAACAACGGCCTGAATTGTAACGTTATGACATGTGGTGTGACGGTGAGAAGCCTCTTTGTGTGTGCTGTGAGCGTGAGAGTGTGTGCCAGTGTAGAGACGCTCGCATTAGCACACGGTGCGGAGAGAGATGCAGCGTGGCATTGTGGGTAATCGCGGTTTATCTAGGATAAGGGTAGAATCAAATGTAGAGCACAGAGTCAGAGATGTTTATCATTCAGTTAAATCTCGTTGTCCTGTGCCATAGAGCAAGAGATCAGTGTGTGTGTGTGTGTGTGTGTGTGTGTGTGTGTGTGTGTGTGTGTGTTTGTGTGTGTGAGGACACTGAAGGACACCATGAGTGGGCTGATGCCTCTTCAGTCTCCTCTGCTCTCATCACATCCTCCGTCACCACTTCTTCTTCTTTTCTGCCTCTTTTCTGCACTCCTGTGATTCACACATTAATGCCAGTGATGGGCAGATTGATGATGTTTTTTAATCATGTACGCACACACACACCCACACACTTAGTCTTCATGTCTGATTGTATAAGTGGGGTTTGGAATTCACGTGTCAGCATGTGAAAGCAGGGTGTGGTCCTGATGTTGACAGAAAGTGAAGAGTGACTATAGTCAGAGTTCATTTTTGCACTCCATCTTCTCAGTTGTCAAACTCAGGATAAATTAATCAGTCGTGAATCGTGAATTTTTTTCGCTGCTCACACTTGCTTTCATTTGAAACCAACTATCTGCAAGTTTGGATTGGAGGAGCAGTGCTAAGCAGTGCAGTCAAAACTGTTCCGCTTGTTGTTGTCGTTCGTTTTTCATGCACAGACATTTCTGGTCTGTTTTTCTTTGTAAATTCAAAATGCATCGCCGCTTTCCATCATGTCTTTCACACCCTATTTAGTGCCCTATACATCCAATACGGAGTCATTTAAGACTCTTTATTGCCGATTACACCAAAGCGCTGTTTCGTCATCTCCTATAACATTCATTCGTGAATGTATATTATAGTAAGAAGAAATTCAGGCACTTGTATGGCGGACGCCCAACATGGATGGCTTTTTGAGGGTGTTGATATGGTGACGTTTTCCATAAGGAGAGGGAAGGAGTCTCCGGTGTCACTGCTTTGTAACATTTGTGATTTGGAAGAAGTATTGGAAAAAGATTTAGCTTTGGGAAATTGAGAAGAAGGATGAACAGAAACACTTCTGTTTTTGGAAAATAATCCACTATGTGGTAACCGTAACTCCACTTCATCCCACCAACCAACCATTGATTATTAAATTTCATTTTCATTTATTACTTGACCTCAGTAATGCTAATGTAGAGATGCACCTCTTCGTTGTCTTTATGATGTATGTTTTTAATGATCAGATCATTATAAGCATATTGTTTGGTGGAGGATGGGTAAAGCTTTCAAAGCTAATCCTGAAGATGCCACAGACGATAATGGCCAGCAGATAAGTGCGCCAGCTCTCGTGATGGACAAGACGGCCTTCCGCTCTTCCCTTTCCGTCAGAACTACGCTAGTCTACTCGCTCTCCTCTTCAAAAAGACATGACGTTCATCCTGATAGAAACACTTCAAGACAGCAGACGGACAATAGGGTGAGGCTTCAGCTTGGCGCGAAGTAAAACATTCTCAGTGGTGTCCGTCGCCCCCTCCGTCGTTCCTCCTCGAGCTTCGCCTGTGGGTCTGGGTTCGATGGCGAGAAATTAAGGAAGTGAAAAAGCTTTCGGTGTTATTCGATGTCTGTCCGCTTGAAAACCGCACCATAAATAATGTTGAATCTCACACATTGTGCGCAGGACAGAGAGCAATGAATCTGTGTCAGAACTCCTCCCAGTCCACATCCAGAGAGCCTAATGAGTCGTTTAAAAGGCGAAGTGAGTGTGAGACTGTAGGGGACTGATGAAATGGAGAGAAAAACAGAGTGGTGGAGTAGTTTCGATCCATCTCTCTCTCTCTCGCTCCCTAGTGGGGGTCGTATCTAGGCAGCAGGAGCAGCTGGGTTTATAAAACGCTGCCAAAACAATGACATCATGTGCATCGACGTCTCTCAGGGGGTCGCAGTGACCATGTGAGGAGGAGAGACAGTCGGTCTTTGTGTGGAGAGAAGTAGGGCGGGGTCAAGTGAGCGAGAGAGTGTGATTAGCAGTGGTTCTGTTCCTATCAGAAGGGGAATGTTTAAAAAGAACTTACTTTATACTAATATCGTTTAATCTGTCTAATCTCAACACTAAAAATATCATTAATGGCTAATAATTGCACCTGGCTGAACTTTTTGTGCTTCTGACACTTAGATGACGGCAGGTCACGTTTATCAGCGTTCTTTATGCAGACTCCGATCGGATTTTTGTCAGCACAGTGAGCCGTTAAAATAGCTTGAAAATAGTCGAGAAGATCTAGCATCTCCTATTGGAAGATTCCAAGATCACCGAATCCTGTTTCTAGACTGCAACCAATAATGTCCTGTCAATTAAAATGATCTGTCCACGCAGAAGATGATTTCACTAGTATTCGGTCATGTTAAACTAGTTCTCCTCAAATTCAGTTAGCAGATCCTTGCACTGCAGATGTAGCAGTTTCACCGGCGGATGTATCTGATTAGCTGACTTCCCATTACTGAGACACTCCTGCACTCAAACTCCTACACACTGCAACGATAAAGGAAATGTTGGCCACTAGACGGACAACTAATTTACACTTACACGAGAGACAGTCCCGTCCCCACATTTGATATCTGTGACAGGTAGTGATTACGAGATGTGTTCATTTATTCTCTCGTCACAAAAGTAAAAGAAACGGAAACAAAACAAAACAAAAAAAATCACAGAATCCGACTCATTGAGCATATTAATTTTAATCCGCTCCACAGCGATCAGGTCATTCCTGGCTGTCTTTGGCGATTAGAAGCTGATTGTCATCATTAATCCCTCGGAGGTGTGATCACTCATTCATTACGCACTCATTCTCTGCGATATCGTCTCCCTAGACCACGCCCCCCGCCACAATATTACCCATGATTATAATTTTTAGAGTCTATGATAGGATTTTTCTTCAGTGTATATTATGGAAATTCGTCCTCCTGTGCTTAGAATGCTCGAATGCTTAGTCAGTGGACTGAGTTTGAAGTTTAGTCAGTAACGTTTTTCTTGAATGACAGTGGCCTCCTTTACTGTGACCGACGAGCACGGAGGCCACGCCCGTATCGATCCACTTGTGATTTCCCAGTCAGTATATTAGCCGTGTTTTAAGCCATATTGCGGTGAGTCTTGCTCTGCTCGTTTTTATCTCCCTCCGCTGTGTGATTGTGAAGCTCTACATCTCGTGACACGTTCTCCTTTACTGGCGTCTTTAAAAAAAGCCTCTTGTGCCGAGGTTTTACGACACGTCCTGTTCTCATCAGCGCACCGACGCGGAGCTCGGCGCAGAATTTCAATCAGCTCGCCCTGCCATGACCGTAATGGCACGGCTGTTACCACGGCGACCCGAGGAAGGACGGGAGGGAGGGAAAGAAGAGCGACAGAGAGATAAAAGAGAGAAAAAGGAGTTGTGACATGTAAGGGAATGGAGAAATGAAGGTGACGCAGTGAGACTGGCTGAGGCTGAAATCAAAACAATCTTATAGCCAAGCAGTGCTTTAAACAAACCGGAATTAACAGCAACGATTTTAAATTAGACGTGGAATTTACCTACATGCCTTTTTCTTAGGAGGTGAATAAAGTCCACTAGTCGGTCCATCAGCTATATAAAAAAACAACTTTTAATAGACAATCCATTATTTACAACTACAACTTAAATAGTTAGTTAGTTAGCTAAATAATTGATCTGATCTGGTTGATAATTAAGGAATAAAATTACACGGTGGTGTGATTTACTTTAGCAGAGTTACTGTTACCATCCTGATGTTGATTAGTTCCTTCTGACAGCATGTCCTGAAGTGGTTTATTCTTTTTTATTCCACTGCAACTTGCCAAGATCTCCAACGGTTAACTTTATTTTTGAAAACATCCCATTTTTAAAATCCCTTTATGGTTCCATTAAATGTTAAGGGACAGCTCAAAACAAGTTAGTTACATTATAGCAGCTATAAACAGTCATTCCCGCTACAGCCACACTTTTCAAGTCAAGGCAGGCAAAAAAATTATAATCAACGATTAGGATATTCTTTGTTAAATAAACACATTTTAAATCAGTTTATTATTATTATTATTAATCATTATGTATCCTGTATGCTGTACACGTCTCTGTGTAAGTTCTTACTATAGAAGTGATGATGACTGACTGATTTTTGAGAGTTTCTTCGTCTGTTTCGGTTTCTGAATACAAAAATAGCATTTGGTTTAAAAAACAGAGGAAACCATTAAACTAATTAGCCACATTATACCTGCATGCACACGGACACTGAGCCCTTAGTCTCTTTCATGGAAAGTATTTTATAGTTTCTGATATTTGATATGTGCATTATTAGCATTCTGTTTAGCTCCCCATATGAGCAACTTGACAGGTTAAACCTAATATCCTCACCCGCTGAAACTCTAGACGATGGTTTTAATAAGACGGATGGCGCACATCATCGAGGCATTGGGCCCAATTCAGCTGGAAGACATGCATTATTGCTGTAACTATGCCATAAATATAAATACACCGGCTAAATTCAGCTGCCGGAGTTTTTATGGTAAGTGATTCACAGACGGATCGCTCTTCATCGGGCGTCCGTGATCATAAAGAGAACTGCTGCTCTCAGCATCCGTCCCATTAAACGGCATTAACATCCGCCCTAAAAGACAGGAAGCAGCTCGGAGTGTTAAGCATGCGGGCTCGCCCCGGAGCAGGGTTTATGCTGAAGGAATGCAGAAATGTTGGAGTTTGTTAAGGTTAAAGGGAATGTTTGGATAAAAATGAAACCCACACAATCTTACGCTTACTGTAGTGTCTGAGGTTTGCTTCTAGGGTTGCACAAGTAATGAAAGCTTATAGCTGATTCAGCATCATGCTAACGACATGTTTAACTCATCACACGAGCGATGACGGTATGAGATGAGGGTTTGTCTGTGTGTAAGAGAGAACGTTGGATAAGAGCTGAAATGACACACACTTACGCATATATTGTGTAACCTCTCTGTCACACATCTAACTGGGTCGGACGCTCACGCTCACACTCGGGACTCTGCTAATGATTCTGCTAGTACACAGAAAATACCGATATTTACTGGCCATTAAAACAGTCACACAAATATTTCACCAGCTAGAGTAATAGTTGTTAAGCGTGTATGTTTTTATAGATTGTTGTAGGTTAGCTTGAATTCTTTATATTAACCTGGACCTTGTATTCGAAACTTAAAAACATGGATGCATTAAAAACAAACACGGGTTCAAACAGAGTTTCGTACAGAGAATTCCTCCACATAAGCTAGCTTGGACTAGCCGTAGCTGCATCAATGCCAGTCTGGATTGTCATAAAGGTTTGACTAATATCAATAAAAAAGGAACAAAACAAGGGAATATGGAAAACACGGCTGAAATGAAAGTAAGTTATAATATCCTACAGCCCTCTAAACTGCACACCAATACACCAGCTTTATTAGCTGGGTTAGCCAATGCGCTTTTCTTTTCATTTTATTGTTGGATTGCAACATTATTACTTTCTTACAACACCCGAGGTTGTGTATTATGCTGAATAACATCAAGGCTGTGATAATCTGCTTAACGTCAGCTTGTGCCTGTGACCTAATCAGTAGTTATTTATGTTAGCAAACTGACCGCACGTATTGTATTATACAAATTACATTATGCAAAATATTATATTTATATATTTCACCTATATCTCTTTCTCTCTGTAATGCAGAGGTGTCCCCAGTCTTGGCTGGATTTCTTGGTGCCGGGGTTCTGATCGTCACGGTGACGGTGGCCATCTTCCTATGGACTTGCTGCCAGCGTCAGTATCGCAGAATGACTTTTAAGTTAAGCAACGGCCCATTCGACTCGCCCACCGACCCGCCCTTAAAGTTCATCCACATGCTCAAGGGCATCAGTATCTACCCTGAGACCCTCAGCAATGCCAACAAGATCATACGAGTGGGCCGGAGGTCGTCATCGTGGCAACGAAGTCATGATTCTGACATCGAGGGTCATGCTCATTTGCAAATGAACCACCTGGTACCCCCAAAGCTGGAGCGAGCGCTGCCAATCCGGGCCAATTACTGTTGTTCCGATAGTAGCAGCTGTGAATCGGCCAGTAAGACCCCGACTCCGTTCAGCCTCGACTCACCCTCACTAGGAACCCTAGATCTCGCCATTGACTACAACTTCCCCAAAAAGGCACTGGTGGTGACAATTGTAGGTGCACGAGGTCTCCCAGCCATTAATGAGCAGACGGGCAGCTCAGACCCCTACGTGAAGATGAGCATCCTGCCCGAGAAGAAGCACCATGTAAAGACCCGCGTGATGAGGAAGACCCTGGAGCCGTCGTTCGACGAGACGTTCACCTTCTATGGTGTTTCCTTCAGTGCACTGGCAGACCTCACACTGCATTTCCTGGTGCTGAGCTTCGACCGCTTTGCCCGTGATGACGTAATCGGAGAAGCGCTGGTGTCGCTGTCAGGGGTCGAGCTTAGCGCGGGCAAAGTGCACATCAGCCAGCAGATCACCAAGAGGAACGTACAGGTGAGACAGAACACGGAGCTGGAGTGACACAGTGTACCTAGGAGTGATGTACAGGATTTATAATCTGAATTTGCATGTTAGCTTGGACTGTTGTAGGTTAGTTTTCAATTGTGGAGTTCTAGGTTAACTTGCAGTATTACGTTGTATTACTTAGCAGTAAACTGTTGTAGTGCATTTTGAACCGCTGCAGAATACAAGGCGCATCCTAGTTTATATCAGAGTTTTGTTTATATTGGATACTTTACGTTTATATTGGCTCAGTGTAGTGTATACTGGAATGAAGCAGTTTATACTGGAATGTTGTGGCTTATATTATAATGTTGTGTTTAATATCAGAGTGCAGCTGAGTTTAATTTAGAATGTTTTAGTTTGTAAACAAATGTTGGACTCTACATTGGAATTCATATCCATCCATCCATCCATTATCTATAGCGCTTTATCCGTCTGGGTCGCGGGGAGGCTGGAGCCAATCCCAGCATCTTCGGGCGAGAGGCGGGGTACACCCTGGGCAGGTCGCCAGTCCACCACAGACAAAC
>JAQQZR010000021.1:2413718-2425747 GCA_030068235.1 Notoglanidium macrostoma | reverse complement strand
ATTCAGCCCCCTGAATGCCCCTCTCTTACCCCTCCCTTTCCAAGCGTGTATTAGAGCGTACGGTGGCCATCAGGTGCCTGTAACGTACTTCCAAGTACTTACATTCACCCGCTCTTGCTTTTTCTTTGCTAAATAATAAGTATGATCTTCCATTTTTCAAAATGTGGGTTTCTCATACTTGTTATCCAGCACCAGCAAACACTGATTCCTGTTCTTTCTTCTTCCTTGTCTTCTGATGCTTTCTTCTGGATTCACACTGCCACTTGTAAAAATGCGAACCGCGGAAGGAGCTCTCTAGAGGTTTGTCCGGTCTGGGCTACCGTAGCGGCGCAACATACAGGTGGACCTGCTCCCTATGTAGATATAAATGGCTCATTCTAAGCTTACAAAACCAAAATGATTCTTAATTACAGGTAATAATAAACTAATGAAAACATGCTTATGAATTCCGTACCTATATTATGGAGTATATACTCCATTTCTGCTGATATCCTCAAAATCCCACATAGTAGACCTTTAACTTACAAGGTGCTTGATATAAAAAGGAAAAAGGAAAACAATAGCTTACTTAGACCAACATTTTAAAGAATAACTGATATGACCTTGTCCCGTTATCAGATTATTCACATGTAAACGCATTGATCGAATTATTACCGAAAGCCCAAGCCAAAAAGTTTCGGGCTTTAGGACCCAGCGGCAGGGTGATCGCGTCAACGTGTATATGTATGTGTGTTGTGTGTTTACACTTAGGCAGTGTTTTGCCACTTATCCACTTTGATCAAAAATGATCACATGTATTGATACAAAATTAACAATGACGACAGAAATACTGTGACAAAAGGTGAGCGATGGTTCTGTTTATTTTTTATTCATTAAATATATATTTTTTTATTATTCATACTCATGAAACTGAGTCGCTGGTGTGTGCAAAAAGTTTTGTTTTTTTTCTTTGCATGTTTATTTTTTTGCTTACGTGACATGATTTGTATTTTTTAAAAGCAGGATTGTAAAAGCAGGCGATGAAACGAGTTTATTATTTAGTTTGAGTCTGAACTTGATAGGGTTGGTTGTTGTTTAAACCTAAACTTCAGCGGTATTCAAGTTCTTCCTTAAGTTCAAAAACGCGGACAATTTACTCAATCTGTAAACATTCCGAGCATTTGGGGGGAAAACAAACAGACATAACAGCTTTAATTTGTTGCTAAAGCATGCAGTTATTAGATTTAACGCATCGGTCAACGCCGTGGTCATTGTATGCTGCTTTGTCTTATCAAAAGTCACATCGTTTATTATTAAATTGAACCCATTCATGCCCAATATCATACGTTTTATTAAAACAAAAAAAGAAAAAAAGTTGTTTCACAAGCATACTGAAGTGATTCAAAGTCGTATATCTAAACCCGAAGCTAGTTATATCTTCACATAGCTAAATGAACCATGTTATAATAACAGGGATAAGCTAAAGGGCTACGAATGTCCGCGGCCTACAATTCATCACGGATCCCCGAGCTTTCCTGACGCCTGAGACCGAACACGGAAGCGTTCCAGCGGCGTGGAAGTGAGCGAACTCTCGCTGCATTTTCCTCGCTCCTTCCCAACTTTTCTTGTGGTCAGCGGCATTTGTAGAGGATTTGAAGTTGATCATGAACATGTTAAACCTGTAGTTAATAACCATCACACTTAAAAAGTCTCTTATAGGCTTTAAACAGGAGTTCAGGATGCTAGGATTCGTGTGAAAGTGATAAATATTGGTTAAATGGTTATAACTTTTAAGCACAAGTGGAAACTACTGAAGCACATCACTACCCAAGTCTAATGTTCAAGCTCGTTTAATGTTCAGCAAGTATCAGTAATGTCTTCTCAAATACTAGGTTTATTGTGTTGTCATTGCCTTTCAGAGAGGTGGGGAATATGTATGTATATGTTTTTGTCAATTCTTACATTTAAATAATAATATCAGGCCGACTTTAAGCAAAGTGGTCACAGTGGTTAATGTTGTGTGCATCACATAGTCACATGAATAGTTTAACCAAATGACTCACTTCCTCTTCTGTGCCAAATTTGGTTGTTGGGGTCGACGACACATGTTTCACACACGTTGCAAACTATACAATGACATATGTTTTCGACTTGCATGTAACTCGTACTTCTCTAATCATGATGCTACTTTTCTTGCATACGCATATACAATATAGTTGTGGACGCCTGACCATCACACCCTTCTTTGCTTTTGCATGGCTGTCGGGATTTTTGTTCATTCAGCTACAAGAGCGTCAGTGAAGTCAGACCCAATGGTGTTGAGGTCAGAGGTCAGTGCAGGACACTTGAGTTCTTCCACTCCAACATTAACACACCATGTCTTCATGGAGGTGCTTTGTGCACAGGGGCATTGTCATGCTGGAACAGGTTTGGGTCTCTTAACTCCAGTGAAGGGAAACTGTAATTCTACGGCATATAAAGACATTGTATTTAATTGTGTAGAACCACATACAGCTGTGATGGCCAGGTGTGCAAATACTTTTGGCAATATAGTATAACATGATGCTATTATTCATATTAAGACACTACTGTTGTCTTATTTATTTTTCTACCTTGCTATTCTTACTATCATATTGTCTTCGTATCTATCAACATAAAAAAAATAACAGTTGGAGGAAAGCGCTATCCGTCCTCTTCCACATACACGAGCTTCCCCATGCTAGTCTTGATAGTCTTGCAGACGTGATCGTACCGGCTGTGGTTTGGCTCCCAGCCAGAGATAACAGTGGCATCGTCGGGATTCGCAAAAGATTAACCTGCTTTTCTGTCGTGATTCTGTAACTACATACATTTAATCTAGGCTGAAGTCACTTTAGTTCACATCACTGCACAGTTTCACTATGAACCACCTTCTGTTATAATGTCAACGAATCTCAACACACCCAATATCCATCTAAAATCTGTCTAGTTTGCTAACAAAAATAAACCAGATAACCATAATCAAATCGGCTAGCAGTGGTTTTATTTTGTGTCTTGGTTACAAAATAGTAGTAAAACAATAGCACTCTTGGTGTAACAAAAATATACAGAATGTCAGTTTAGTTTGTTAGCTAGCATTAATCAGTTAAGTAATGTGAATGAATTTGACATTATTGAACTAGATAACTTTACCTAGTTAAATTTTTTTCAGTTGTTGCTTGTTTTGGAGTTCGCTGCTCTTCTGTGATGATTGTTGATGTTACTGCTTATTAAGGTGGATGTAATATGTTTTTAAGAACATGTCGAGATTACTAACAGGAAGCACATACTAACTAATGCACATGTAGCCTATAACACAAGTTGTCAATTAATGTCTGCAACATCTGTATTCTCTATATTCTCATTGGGCTGCGTCTCATTCATGGTTGATGTCCACTTCAGACTCAAGAGTGACCTTTTTTTGCCCTGGTAGTTCATATCCCTAGTTATATTGTGTCACTTAAGACACAAAACTCTTGCTTTTCTGTAATATTTCATCAAAATGCAATGAGATCTACCCACCTCCAAGTCATCATACATAATACTGAACAGTAAAATGTCATCTTTTGCCCTTTTTCTCACACACACACACACACACACACACACTGTTGGACAATTTGGTACACAAATCAAAACTTATTTTAGATATTGATCCTGTCGCATGTGAAAATCTGTTGGAGAAAAAGACGTAACCAGGTGTAATGTGAGGTGTGTGTGTGTGTGTTGCAGCTGTGTGGATGGAGTCTTCGCGGGGGGCTGGCGGTCTTTCCCGCGAGTATAAGCTGGTAATGCTGGGCGAGGGAGGAGTGGGTAAGAGTGGTGAGTAACTACTGATAGTCTCGCTCATTCTCTCCATCTCTCTCTCTCTCTCTCTCTCTCTCTGTGTGTGTCTGTCTCCCCCCCCTCCCCTCTCACATTCTTTGGCTCTTTCTTTCTTTGTCTGTGCCTCCCTTCCCTCTATTGCCTCTTTCAAACCAAAAACCAGGGTCAGACCAGGGATGTTCGACCAACATTCAACACTACTTTTGTCAATTCAAACCAAGTGAGTGAACACGGGTTAATCCCCGGTCATGACGGTTCAGACAGGATCTGGGTCTCAACCTGGGAGAGGCGCATAGCGATTAACTCACAGGCTGGAAATGGGCAGGGGGATTTACAGACCATATGAAGTGGACAGCTGCTGTTATGTGTGTGCGCACCGCTTACAACTTCTGTAATTGTTTTCTCACATAGCCAGAAAATCAATGTTCGATTAAAAATCTTGTCCCTTTTTCTGTCCTTTGACCTCTCTAACCCTGCTGCCATGGATTGTCCTTCTGGCGTTCCTTTGCTCGGATTTAGAGGTGTCCTGCTTTCTCTCCTGTCCTGTGATCCTCGGATAATTTAGGTCCTTTTGACATGATAGCTTAAGCTAAACAATTCAATTCTCTCATAAAGAACACTCCATACTTATCTCATCATGAACTGATCAGCAGGGTACCACTTGTCTTTAGGTCGTATAAACAAGGTATCTGTTTCTTATCTGTTCCTTCGAAGAACGCACAATGACATTTGTATTCCTATGTATAAATACCTGTAGACTTTCAGCAGTAAAATAACACTGAGTTTAACACGACTTTGTGTCAGTTTGCTCATTCTCCAAGCGCTTGACACACGGAGGAAGAAGAGAGAGACGGTTCCCGAGACTGATAGAGACTGAACCTGATCAAAAGTCTAACAATCAAAACGTCGAAGAAGTGACGTTGTAAATGTAGGTTAGAGAACAGCGGTGTTAACTTTGAGTTAGGCAGTTCAAAACGAGCCGTTTTAATCAAGCTGTAGCTCCTGTCCGGATCTCCATGTTGATAATTTGACAACATGTCACAATCGCGTCAAGATTCATTTGTCTCACTCCGGCTGATAGCGACCCAGGCAGTGCTATTCATGCCAAAATCGACCCTTGTCTGACCCAGAGTCGACAACGCAGGTTGACCTTTCAAAAGCAATCAGTGCGGGTTTAACCCTGGCTGGCCACTCGGTCTGAAAGGAGTATATCACACTCGTGCATCTTCTCTTTAGTTTTACAGGTCTGTCTCTTTTTTTCAGTTCAGCAAGCTTTATTGGCATGACAGGAACGAGAACAACAAACACGTTAGTTATGACACTGAGTGTCTGTACAGAAACACGGGATATAAATTAACTGTTATTGCAAATAGTGGCAATATAAATCTCTATTCCATTATCTCTATGTCTGTCTCTCTCCTATCTCTCTGGCTCTCTCTTTCTCTGTCTGACCACCTGTTTTGTTCTCTCGCTCACTCTCTCTCTCTCTCTCTCGCTCTCTCTCTCTCTCTCTCTCTCTCTCTCTCTCTCTCTCTGTCCCACTCTTTCTCTGTGTCTGCACTTTGTTGTTGTTGTTTTGTTTTTTTTCCATTCTTTGCTGATTAAGTGGATAAGTTGGACACACACACGCATACAGGGCGGTGGCTCCTCAGTGTTTAGAGAATGTTTAGAGTGAGAGGTGTCATAGAAGGGAAGTTTATACTCTCTTTCTCTCTCTGCTTGTCTGTTTCTTTCTTTCTCTCCGAGTCTGTCTCTTAATGTCTGTCTATCTCTTTCTCCACTGTCTCTCTTTCTCTGTCTGACCATCTCTGTTTTGTTCTCTCTCTGTCTCTGTCACTCTCGCCGGTTTCTGTGGTTACTTTGACGCGCACACACATATATATTCTGGGCGGTGGCTTAGAGGCTTTTCAGCGCTGTCTGGTTGTTAGGGAGGTGCCTGGCAACCACCCCCCAACTTGCTGATTCTGTTGCCATGGCAATGAACCCGTGTCACCTGGTGAAGGTGTGAATGTTGTGTTTATGGGGTCTTTTAGGTACAGATGATATTTTGCTGTTTTAGCCAGACTGTCTCCATGGAAACAGGACAAAGGGTGCAAATGGCGCAGATCTGTGCTGTGCGTGTGTACGTGCGTCTGTGTTTGTGTGTAAGAGAGATGAGTTCAAGAAGTGGATTAAGAGAACGAGGGAGTGTTCACTCTCACAGCTCGGGTGTCTTAATCACATTATGTTACAAGTCTCTCTCTCCCTCCCTGTCTCTCTCTCCCTCCCTGTCTCTCCCCTATCCCTCTCCCCCTTTCTCTCTCCCTCCCTCCCTCCCTCCCTCTTCCCCTCTCTCTCCCTCCTCTCTCTTCCTCTCCCTCCCTCCCTCTCTCCAGCCATCATCATGCAGTTTATCAGTCACCGGTTCCCTGAGGATCACGACCCTACTATAGGTAGGACAGTAAACCACATGAGTGTGTGTGAACATTATGTAAAGACAAAGACTGAGCCAACATAAAAATATGTATGTATATGTTTAATATGTTTATAAATATATGTTAATTTATGTATACATGTTTGTGACTGTATGTGTGCATGTCATATTCTGTCATGTCATGACTGCTAATAACACTATATAGTGCACTACAGGGTCCCAAAACAGTTCACATTGCCAGCTCTAAAGCATTTGAACACCCCAAACTGATTTGTACAATATGTACAGTGCAGGAGGACATAACTCCATGAGGGCCAGTAGTTTTGCATTATAAAGGAAAAAGGAATGCCTCTTATTAGCAGGGTGTTTTGGAAGAGTCTGTGCTAATGTCAAACTCGTGATCACACAAGTTGAATTGTCTGTTACGTGCACTTAACCGAATAAGAATGTGTTATTCAGAATATCCAGGTTCTACACAGATACCCTTTCTATGTAACAAGGAGAGCTCGTTCTATGTAACAAATGCTTGAGAATGAATATTCATGAGGAAAGTGCTACCTGATTGGCTGGTGGAAGAGGGGGAGGGGGGAGCAGTGGCTCGTCATCATTTAAGGGCTCTGGAACCGGCCATTCTGTACAGGGCTGTTTAGACGGAGTGAGAAGGAGCTGTGGTGCGTCATCCTTGTGGCATTTCGACCAAAATACATCACAGACATTTCTTTAAGACCTCAGAGAACTGTGTCAGCTTGTGGAAAAGGGGTGTAATATGT
Organism: Notoglanidium macrostoma; assembly: GCA_030068235.1. Lineage (NCBI taxonomy): Eukaryota > Metazoa > Chordata > Actinopteri > Siluriformes > Auchenoglanididae > Notoglanidium > Notoglanidium macrostoma. The sequence goes on along the minus strand of JAQQZR010000021.1, from coordinate 2,418,745 downwards.
CACCTTTAAATCTGATACAGATGCAGATAGTGGCATTGCGTTCCTTTTTGTGGTCTTTTGTGGTACAATAACAACAGATGTATAAATACTTATAAGAAGTATCATCTTTATTATAATAAGTAGGACGTGTGTTACAGTAAGTCAGATTAATACTAGAAATGAATGGTGTACATTATAATGACATGACATCTAATGAAACGTAAACCATGAAAAAATGAGTAATATTGTTACTTTGTACTTCTGACAGTAGACACGTCATAGCTATAACTGAATCCTGACACGTTGTTGCTTTTGTATATTTACCTCACGGTGACGCCGCTTCTCTCAGAGGACGCCTATAAGACGCAGATCCGCATTGACGATGAGCCGGCGAACCTGGACATCCTGGACACAGCAGGACAGGTACGCAGCACAGCAGGGACATGGCGTCCTCTATATCGAGTCCTCGAAGACCTTCTCATACACACACACTCATTGATGTTTCCCTCGTAATTAAAGGGCTCGGTTGTAATTCAGTGTCTGCCACTTAGAGCACATTACACAGTCTGCGTGAGCTCATCAGGCTCAGATTGATCTGTACGATCCTCACAGCCTTTCAGCTGGTAGGCAGTAAAGTTCCTGATGAGGGCCGTTTACATGCAACAGTCTCTGTTTAATTCCGTTAACGACTAATGACGTTTTCTAAAGGGTTCGGCTAAGACGCATTTCACAGCAGGGACTTTAAACAACAAGGGTAGTGATGTTAATATATGGCTTAAATCTCTAAAAAACAGAATACAGGGCCACGAAAAAAAGTCTATGAGTTCATTGTCGCTATATTATATTATAGGATCTCTGGACATGTGTAATAGTGCCTTACGTTTATACAGCAACACTTTATATGTCTCAAAACAGGTCAATGTGATGAGAAGGTGTTGATTAATTTTCTATAACTGCAGCTCTGACAGTAGTGCAGGTTTATTATAGGTATATGTTAATTATCATTCTAGTACATTATCGTTTCTATGGTAACAACATACACTGGGACTGGGATGGCAGACAAGCCATATAATCCAAGGCTAATAATAAATGGAAAGTGTGTGTGTGTGTGTGTGTTCGTGTGTTCGCGCGTTCGCGCGTGTGCAGGCTGAATTCACAGCCATGCGTGATCAGTACATGCGTGCTGGCGAAGGCTTCATCATTTCATACTCCATAACGGACCGGCGCAGCTTCCAGGAGGCTCGCCACTTCAAGCAGCTGATCTGCCGTGTGCGGCGCACTGTGGACACGCCAGTGGTGCTCGTGGGAAACAAATCTGACCTCATGCACCTGAGACAGGTAACACAGACACAAGCAGGGGAAGTGACACACCAATCTGCTCTACTCATTCTACTCTTTATTTTCTACACTAAATAATGATGGAGTACGTATAACGGTGTTCGTAAAAGAGGCGTGGCTTCTGGGCGGCTTCCGTGCAATGCATCGCCGGTTCCAGTGCATTCATACATGGCAAGAAAATCCTGTTCTATATGATGATTTGTTTTAAATAATTTCAGGGCTCAGTAGCTCACATAGCATGTCTGTCTGCTAACAACAACTTTTAATTTATTAAAGCAATTTATTGATTTATGTCTTTTTAGGCTCAGATGGATAGAAGCTCTCAGATTTCCTAATAAATAATTACCTGCTAAAATAAGTTTCATTATTTCTGGCTTTTATCAACACTTGAGCTTGGTTTATACAAGAAATGTTACGAAGTGTAGTTTTGGTGAATTGCCAACTTTCCTGACTATGACTGGAATGCAGTGATAACCCTATATAAAATTACTGGAACATTTATGGGTGTGGAAGAAAATTCCAGTAAATTGAGCATGGCTTCACTCCCTGTCTCACTCAGTGAAGGAGAAGTAAATCCCCAGGCAATCCCGAATCTGTAATCACTGTAAACAGACAGTGGATTGATATTAAATCATTGATCACACATTGAGTACATGAGTTACACACACTCATACAAATATTCAATACAGATTTATGATGATCAAATCCATGGAAATAAAAAAATGAACCGTGATTTCTTTTTTAAGTGTTTTCAAGCTGTAATTAAACAGCATTGTGCAAAATAATGTAGAATAACAGGAATATGTGATGGCACAGCTCTAATGCAGCGAACACACAAAAAATATCTAAAATGGGAAAGAGCTTTTGTGCGACTGATTATACAAACAGATTCAACAAGAAATCGGAGCTATCTTTCTACAGACTGCTGTAAGCTAAAGAACAGAGAAGCAAACGGAGGTAGCGGATTTAAATTTTAATAAACTTGTTTTTACCTTTTTACATTTTTAATAGAAGGGATATTTCAGTTTGTAATGCTATTATTTTACTCCAACCTTGTCAATAATTATTTTGATTTATGAAGAAAATGAATTTTTTATTTATCAAAAGGAATATTTAAGTTGATAAAGAATAGAAAAGTAAATGTTGCATTTTTTTTTTTTTGGAAATAAAATTTCCGTATAATTTTTTCAATTTATGTTTTAAATATCATGAACTCAATATCATGAACTGAATCGGATCGTGAATTGGGTGAATCGTTACATGCCTAGATAAATGTTTGTTCTTATCCTCCTGTCCACCAGGTGACAGTAGAGGAGGGAAAGGAGCTGGCGAGGGAGTTCCAGTGTCCATTCTTCGAGACGTCTGCAGCGTTCCGTTACTACATCGACGAGGTTTTCGCCGCTCTGGTGCGTCAGATCCGTCAGCGCGAGGCCGAGGTGGTGCGGAGCGGCGAGAGGAAGACGCGCCGCAGCCGATCGCTCTGGAGCCACCTTAAAGCCCCCTTTCGCAAGAAGCAGCACTCCGAGCATTGAGGTGGCTGATGGGATACCACGGTCCTCCATGAAGAGAAGGAAGTTACTGTTCTGGTTTTCTCATCTGTAGACCTGTTTGTTACCCCCACCCTCTCGAGAGGTGGCTCGTGAACTGTTAACCTAGATAGTTTATTATATGATTTATTTTGATTAAGCACTCTGAATCGTTTGGTTATATTTGATCAGACACCAGCCTTCTATGTGCAGGACACACTTCCAGCAACGGTATATCGGCTACTTACTGTTATATTTACGTGAGGACTATAGGAGGACTCCCTCATAATACTGTATTTAGTGAAACGTATTAAACTTGACCTTAGTTACAGGGAGCATAGCTTTTCATGTTGACTTTCAGGAGAACTGTAGTACCTCCAATTCTTAACCAATGGGATGATATAAGAAGGTAGTGGTGATGTGAGGGAACTGATATGAAGATGTTTATACCAGGGGCTGAAATGTTTCTCCACCGACCTCTACGTAAAAATACGAGAATATTTTTAACGCTACTCTCGCCTAAGTAAAACACTTATCACAGTCATTGCATCATCACACCATCATTCTAAATGCTAACTTGAACACGTTGGTTCAAGGCGCACTGGATTGTGCTTACATCCAGATCAGATCAGTCGCCATTTTCCAGTTCATTTTAACACACGACTCAATCCTATGGTCCGAGGTTTGTTTACCTCCCAACTCGCCGCTTTAGTTCTACCATATGACGCGTTTTGGAAGAAAAGCTTACTGCAGTTTCATCTTCTCCTGCCATTTAAAACCTCTCGTTAAATACATGGTGAAGGTATGGAGCTGTGTACAGCTAGCTTGCTCTGCTAATCTGCTAACGAAGCTTGTAGAAGCCTAGCGTATAGCTAGTACCTTTTAACATTCGAGCGGAAAAAAACCCAGTGAAGATGCACAAGCAAGCAAGCAAACTTGATGCTTGTTGGTGTGAACTTAAAAGCATTGACTCATTCAGAGTGGTAGAGCAATTCGGGATTGACTTCTTGTTGCACTTCCCGTTTTCAAATTTGCAGTGAAATTAAAACGGCTCAAAACTGCCAAGATGGAGGACCATTTCAGAGCCTGACACCATAGTTCATAGTAGGCTTCAGATTTGCCTGAGAAGAAGTTTGAGCGTTTGAGCATGTGAGGAAAAGGAATAGTGAGAGAATGAGAACGAGAGAGAGAGAGAGAGGAGTTTAAATAATACGCAGGCTGCGTTCAGTAGGTGGAAGCGTCGTATGCAGTAGAATAATGGATAATGTAACGTTTTGTTTCGTGCCGGTTCTAGTTTTCGTCTTGGTCTTCGTGTTTGCTTTCCAGATTTTGCAATTCAGGTTTAAAGGGCTGTAGATAAAATGATTTATATCCAAAATAGCTCCCTACAGGGCACTACAGTGTGGTGTAGAAGCCTCAGTATCAAACCATGCGCACTTAAATAGGAAGTAGGGAGTCATTTGGCCTGAGGCTCATTTGCAAAGTAGTGGTATTTTGGCGTAGAGCAGTGCAGCACACCGGGAAAGTCCAGAGACGCAGCGTAGGGACGTACATTACAAAAATAGATCATGTTATGATTCTGGTAGCTCCTTGGTGTTCACAGTATAAAAAAAAAAAACAGCAACGGCACTTGTTTAAAAGGCATGATTCATCCAAACACACTGGATCTCATCTCTCTCGTCCGGGATTAGTCATGATGAGGGTGGTCACAACACACAATAACACGTTTAGGGATTAGTAACATGCTCAGCCTGTTCCAACACCGAGATCGTTATAAAGATTAACCGACAGTGTTTTGTGCAGCTCTACCAGGACTCAAACTTTGTCTTTACATTCACTCATAGCAGTCGTTCTTGTTGTAGAGTCTTCAAGTACTCCATACACGTCTGACTTCTTCTAGATGGCGTACAAATGTGACTCCTTAACAGTTTTCCTCTATATCAATGTTGTGCAATTACTACGTAAAATCTAAATGGTGTGTCTGATTATTGTTAGGGTTTTATTTGTTTAATTGTGAGGTTTTTTTTTCTCTCTCAATTGTGTGATCATGAATACTATATTTTCCTAATTTATTTTCATCAGAGATTCTTGAATAAAATGGTGTAGCGGAATTTTCAAGTGTTCATTGATTTTTGTCTGTAGTTTTGTTTTAAAACAAACTTGGTTAAAGGTAATGATTGAAAT
>JAQQZR010000021.1:2378507-2407882 GCA_030068235.1 Notoglanidium macrostoma | reverse complement strand
CACCCTGGGTGACCCGGGGATCGAACCCAGGACCTTCTTGCTGTGAGGCGACAGTGCTAACCACCGCACCACCGTGCAGCGTGCCGTGAAAGATTGAAGTCTTTCATCAGGCTTAATATTCAGGTGCTTATTAATGGATAAGCATGTAGAAGTAATAGCAGTAATAAGTATTTTAAGAAGTTATCCAAAGAACCATTAAGGAAATATTTTTAGAAGTGTATGTTCGGTCATTAACATTTTCAAGAGCTCTGCGACCCCTGATTGGAATATTCTTTAAAAAAATATATGATTTAATATTAAAATTATTATTATACTCTGCCCACAAAGAAAACTATCCAATGATTGCTATGGTACTTCCCATCTTTTTACCCTAACTAATTTACCAGGACATTGTGTCACACACTTAAATGGTTAATGTTTAGATACATTAATTGGCAGTAAAAGGATGAGTCAGTTTTATCAGATTTATCAATATTTAGAAATGAAGGAGTTCTTTAAGGACTTCTTGTTTTTTTTCCCCTCAATATTGTTTTTCTCCAGAAAAAGACAAAGACAGATCTTCTCTGCAGATGACTCAGATGATTTAGAGGAAGAAATGTGTGTCCTTGTTCCAGGGCAAGGACTGATTATACTTTACAGAAGTCATTCAGCAACTAAACTACTACAGCCACCTCTTGAATAATCGGTTTGCTGTATTATTGGTGCTGTTCTGTTAGGAAAAAAATGACATGTCATGATAAACTTTTAATCTTAACCTTCTTATTAAAGACACCAAAAGTTGAAATAGCAGACTTGAGACAGAATTGTTTTTCCTACCAATCCAATTTCCATAAAACTTGGTGGAAGGGTGTAGCATGGCCAGTGAAGAACCCGCTAAATTTTGGAGCAGATCTGAGTCACGGGGCGGCTCCATGAATTTAGTTTTTCTTTTGCTAACGTTGCACGATACGGCGTTCAACCTTGGCGGAAATCTGCACTCATCGATACCATACTTAAAAACTTAAACTCCAGTAAAGTTCAGTAGTGACAAAACATTGCCAATGTAGAAATATGATGACTTCATTGGAAATATATCCAGACATATGACGTGGTTGCAGTTGCGGATCTGCACATCGTAGAAAAGTCGACTATTGGTGTCGACTCCATCCTTGGCGGAGGTCTGCCCTCTCCGAGTGATCTTCTAGTGTTACTGGATTTTGGTAAAATAAGTGTTTAGAGGAAATAAACTCAAGCTCTTGTCAATTTCTCCCATTAAACTCTCGAGATATTCACTATAAAACGCTGCTCAAGAAGTGAACAAACTTGCTATGTCAGTCACATCTGACCAGTTCTCCCTGGTCTTGGGTGGTCTGGTCTATTAAACACGGATCATTTAACAGAATCCACAACCCTATTAATCTGACTTGGCCCTTAGTGCATGAGGGAGTTTACTTAATTTAGTCCAGATGATGTTCTGAGCACTTCTGCGGCAATATTTCTTTAACCTCTAGTTCGGAGTAAAGGCACTTTCTTGTCTCCGAGGTGTTTCTTCACCCGTCCAGTAAGCTCCACTAGTTTTACTGAATGATGGTAATTTTGACATTTATATCTCTGAATAACCATTCAATGGTAACCATCCAGGGCGGCACGGTGGTGCGGTGGTTAGCACTGTCGCCTCACAGCAAGAAGGTCCTGGGTTCGATCCCCGGGTCACCCAGGGTGCCTTTCTGTGCGGAGTTTGCATGCGTGGGTTTCCTCCGGGTGCTCTGGTTTCCTCCCACAGTCCAAAGAGATGCAGATTAGGTCAACTGGCTCCTCTAAATTGCCCATAGGTGTGAGCACAGGCTGTTTGTCTCTCTGACTGACTGGGCGACCTGCCCACTCGCCCGAAACGACAGCTGGGATTGGCTCCCAGATGGATAAAGCGGTGTACATAATGGATGGATGGTAACCATCCAGATGGCAAAGGACAAACTGTAGGTGGGACTGGGTGTGGATAGCGGGATGTAGAGCCAATCTCCAGCCAGGGTGGTCTCCTAAACTATACATCTACAAGCATGTTCTGTTAAATATGAAAGCCTAGGGTTTTGCTCAGCCTTACTTATAGTTATAATATAATATAAGTTATAATGATGTTTTGTATTGTTCAGTAAATGTTATGAAGGACATCCTTTCTGAAATTACAGCGACGTCTTCCTGCCAGTGGGCTGGTGGTGATGTTAGCAATTAATTATATCATAAGGATGAAAAGGGTTTCCTGTTCAGCACTGAGGTGGACGGCCTTGAATGAGACTTTAAGATCAGAATCATGTTTCTCTCCTTGGCATGCTGAGATTTATAATGTCTGAAACAGTTAAACACTTAAGCCGATTGATGAAAAAATGCTGGCTTATCCCTCCTTTTAGCTGTTAAACATTATTACCATGGCAGGAATGCTGATAATCCTGTGTTTCTGATTGCTTTTGCTAGTTACTACACCTAAAGATTGAGTGTGACGATAATAGTCACTTGTTTAAATGGGAATGTCCATATCTTTCTGTTTTTTTTGACTGGATTAAAGGCTTTATTCCAGAAAACTTCACAGGGCATGGTTTGGGAACATATACATACATTATATGACCAAAGGTTTGTGTTGAAACTGCCTCCCTTTTTTAAAGAACATCCATTATAGAATCAAACTCATGCTTGTCAGGAGTTGAAGAACTTATCTGACTAATATAAACCACAACACTCAGATATACATTATGCTCAGATGTATTAACAAGGCCGCTACAATCACAGGACCTTAAAGATTGTATGCTAAAAATGTACGACGTCTCCTTTTCCAGTGCTGTGTCTTCAACATGATTAATAACAGATCTGTCAGCATGGCTAGTTGTTGCTATGGCAGCAAGGAAGCTTAAGAAAGGAACTCATTTCCACTCTCTGAACTTTGTTACCCCAGGGGATGTATCATGTGTTTTATACAGCCACTGACGCTGAATGGGAACCGCAATCGCAAGTGATGAAGGAGGACCGGATTGAAACCACACTGCTTAGAAAACAAGAAAAGCAAAGATCAATATGTAAGGAATAAACCATGGCATGGCATGATGCTATAATAAAATAATCAATGGTGTTGTGATGACGCCCATCATAAGGAGTTACTGCAACCACCCTGGAGTTAACTTTTTTTTACATTTTTAATCCCTCTTCTACCCCAGCAATTCACTGACACTAAGATTTTTTTATTATTTAAAGAAAGTCAAATACTTTTTAACCATGGAACGTCCACAATCCTATTTAATTCCTGTCATCACTTGCGTTATAGCAGCTATAAATGCTCCCTCACCAGCTTCTAGTTTTCTCTCTCTTGAAGTTAATAAGGCAAGAAAAACGTTAGAGAGAAACCGCATAGCATAAACTCCTCAGTCCTGAAGACTTCCCTTACAAAGCTTTACAAATAGAAACTCCTTTCAACACTCTTACAGAATAATGAATGTCACTGGAGGTAAGTAAAGGCCAAAATGATAAACAAAACCCTACACTAACTCCTGAAAACAAACCCGCCTTCCTTAACAAAGAGAATAAGAAAGACAATACAGTAAAGGTTCCCTTGTTAATGAATGTAAAATAAATTTAATAAAACATGAATTAAATAATTCCCTATCTAACATGAATAAATAAGAAAAGACACAAATCCCTCACCTAAAACCTTCATCGCATTTCATTTAACTTCAGTTAAACAAACAAGCAAGTTATTTTAACATGATCACGTTGGAATAATATGTGTGAGTGCCTGTGCTAATGAGATCCGACGTTAATCATACTCTGGACATTAGATTATGATGGCAGGTTTGGATCTTTTTGAAAAGGCCTCATTAATGCATCGATGAACCCAGTAACACGGCGGTCGCCAGGGTCTTCCCTATAATCCCCTCAGCCTGATTAGGAAGCACGAACATTTTTATCACGTCTAACAAGCCCAGTATGTTAGGATCCTCAGAACCCCGGAGAGAAATGTCCAGTGATTAAAACATTTTCCTCTGCGCTGTTCTGCACTGACATATGATTATTACACGCATGCAGGGCTCGCTGTGGGAGATTTATCACCGCGATTTTCTTTTAACATACTTCAAATGTCAAATATCCTTTTACTGCAGCAAAGCAAACTCCACAAACAGTTATTACGCAAAGTCATTTCCGATTTTCAGGATCCCTTACAGCTTTTTCTCTGTTTAAAATGTTTAAAATTTAGAAATGTATAATTAGCTTTTTACCAGTGCAATGCAGATGAGCATTTAAACTTAATAAGCCACTTGGCAAAACGTAGAGTTTGAAAAGGCGTACATTTACTAGAAGTAGTTGAAGTAGGAAACAATGCTAGCAAGTGCAAGCCTGTTTCTAAGCCTTTTTAAGTTGAACTGACACTTTAATAGTGTAATTTTAACATTTCACACTTACAGGATACGCTTAACGCTAACTGTGAATACACATGGAAAACCGTGCGGAGTGTGTAGACGGTGCTGTTGCTTCCTAATAGATATTATTTATTCTTTTTTTTTAAGCACAAAACAAATCTTGACAGTGAATTTACCAATCACGGATTATTAGCACATTAACCCAAATGCAACAAGATACTCACTCACCAGCTGTCTTTTATTTCTTTAGCTAAAATGATTTCACAACTAGCTAATGATACAAATTCCGCAACAAGGATAAATCAGATGTCAGATCATTCACTAGAGTGGAAATAAATGCTTTAATCGTTTAGGAAGATAAAATGTCCTTTTCCCTCTGAACTCTGTCCTGATTTGCTGTTTGCAAAATTCTTTTGTGCTTTTAAGTCTACCGCCGCTTTCATCACAGGATCGCTGACTGTGACTATTACTATTACATGAGCACCACAGGAACATTATTATATGATAGAGGATTTTTTTTTAAATATCCTTTGCACAAGTGTAACATGGCACACATTATCTGTATCAGTTTCTTGAACAGAAACATTAAACACAATCACCTGACTCATCTTATTTGTGCATTAGACAAGCTTTAAAGGCTGGATTGAAAGCCCAGTAAAATGGCGTCCCCTCTAGATGGCACCCAAGGCAGCTCGCGATCACGTCCTGGCTAGATTTCGGCTCCATGTTAGCGATGCAGGGGATCCTTTTTCACTTCAAGATTAATGATCGACCTGGACAGACCTCCGAGTGATGTGTAAAGGGTGAGAGCAAAGTCTAGTGCAAGGCCGAACCTCCTGAAAGCCCCCTGCAGAGCTAGACGAGTGAACATTAACCAAACAATAATGTTAATGAGCACTCAGCCAGGCCATAACGAGAGACGCATAACGAGTAGGATGTAAATAAATTAAAGAGAGAGTTAAAGATGGGCATTCCTGACATTCCAGTCCCTTACTGTGCAACATTCCAGGCATATTTCACCCATGATGCTATCCAGGACGAGGCTTCGTCCACAGAGGAGTCCTCTCAGTGGCGCTGCACCTGCACTGCTTATCAGCATCACGCTGAATACATCCACGTGCGAGGCATCCTGTGCTCAATTGGACAGGCAGTGACCTCTGACTCCTCACTCTTTAAAAGCTAATAATATAGGTGATTCAAACGACAGGCTAGTCTGAGTGCTAGACCTTAAATTCAGGCAACAAACAGGGTCAAATCACACAGACAGCCGTGTTGTTTCACTAAAGACTACTGTTTCCAAATGAGGAAAAAAACTCTTATGGTCTAGAGAAAGAAAACCGCCATCTTTGTTGTTGTATAGCATTTGGTGTTGGCGTCATTATTAGCATTAATGTTAGTTTAATGTTTAATGTGACACACAATTTTCTCTTTTTTTCTTTAACACCCTGTGTTCAAAATAGCACCTGATGTCACTCTGAATGCCGCACGTTGGTCGCTAGAACCTGGCTAGTGTGACACGGCGTCATAAACTGCACAGATAGATGTAGAATTTTTGTACAACCGGCTATTTACTCAGAAACTGCATGTATTTAATACAAACAACACATCTTGTCCACTAAACATGTCTTCTTGCTTAAAATGATTGCTAGCTCAGCCAGCTTTGCTTTGCTAACACTCACTCGCCCTCTGCGTCCGCAAATCAACAGCTCATTGAAATTCAGTGTGTCACTGCTGGTTTTCACACTTTTGTATCAGTGTGTTTTTGCCCAGCTAATACATTATGCGATTATTATGAATGTGGACTGGAGTCAGCTAATCCTGACTGCTAGCGGCTAATAATATGCTAGAAATGCTGATAGCTAGCATCAGTGATGTAGCACTCTCATAAGCAGCACAGGCTGTAGAACAAAATAATCAGCTCCACTTCTCAAAAGCACATTTCTTCTTTCATTTAATCTAACTCAAACATATTGTCAGCTCAAGAAATATTGGCACCCTTGGTAAAGATCATGGAAAACACCAATGTCTTTGGGGTTAATTAGCGTAACCTCACACTGTTAGATTTTAATAAAAATTTTTATCTCATACTAGCAGAACTTTGAATCATAACTGCATTATGGATTAGCACCATATTATGCATGTATTATGCAACAACTCCTGACTTGAACCACGGCCTACAAACATGGCCGCCCAGAACTACACTCCCCAGCACACAGCTTCACCACCATGTTTATGGTCACCTGACTTCTGATTATGCACACCTGGACTCAATCACACACCCTTATATATTCACACACACACACCCATGTATGCGTGCAAACACTTATTTGATGTGATGTAGCGCTCAGTGTGGTCCTTGTTTCATGAACATGGTTCTCTGGTTTTTGCTCTGTTAAGTCTGTATGACTGACTTTTTTTTTTTTTGTCAGAAAAACTAACAAGCTGTTATTCGTTAACTGTATATGGTGACGGAAAAACCTGTAAAAAAGAAAAAAGTTGTGTGATTGAACAGCGTCCTTACATCGATTTCTGTTTCATCTGAATAAACTCGCACAAACCCTCACACAGGCTGATGCAACGTGTCAAAGTGTATTTATATTAATGACGCCATTTTTTCACCTCAAATTTATTCTTTCTTAATATTCTTATGTAATGGCAGTGCGAATATTTCCCCTGCTGTAAAAAAAAAAGAGAATCTCCTGCTTGAAGATGCTCATTGGTTGCCATGGTTATCCTTTCTAGTAAATATAAATAGCAAGATGAAATTGAATTTCCTCGTATTAAGGGTTGAAAGTGATGTGTGATTTGAATGAAGTAGATTAATGTCTGTATTCCGTGTGTCTTTATTGCACAATTAGTGGCTTATTGTTCGGTTTCTGAAGAAAAGCGCTCAATAAAAACACAATTATTCTTATCTTATAAGTAGGACGGTAAAGTGTGAGTGCATGTACAGCAGTCAGAATTAAATATATATCATAGTCGTTATTATTTAATTTAGAGCCAGTGAAAGAAAAAAAAATCATACAGAATGCTTAAGCATAAATTATAAAACCAAACATTCAATTTTAAGGATTCACATTTTAATTTGTTTAGGAAAAAATACAGCTAATATATATATATATATATATATAAAACCCTGTGTTTTGAGCTTAAACAGCCGTTTCTGTTTGTGTAGTTAGCTCCAGTGGTACAACTTGCATTCTTGAGCGTTTACTAGCATGTTTGATGATTAAACACACTCCATGGGGTCGTGTACACACTGAAACTGACCCAACCTCAACACATTCACCTTCAGCTTTACATATTTTTTACACTGAACTCCCAAACCCATGCACCTACAAGGAAAACAGACACTTTTAATGTTGTGGAAACTCGAGATAGGACAGTTATAACCAGGAACCGTTTACAGGAGTTACTTTTATTGTTTTATTTACAAAATGCAAACATGTGGTCTGTAAAAATCATTTTCCTGTATGTTGTACTGGTGCATTACACACTGCATACTGGATCAGTGTACACTGTGTACTGCACACTACTCCCTGTGTTAGTATACAGCATAGCATGCAGGTATGACAACTTCCGTGTAGTGTACTAGACTAGTACATCTGTCAATCAATCAAACAATTAATCAATCAGTCAATAAATAGTGCGTCCATTCCATCACACAGGGGGCTGGTGGCAGTAAATCAGATCAGAGAACCCAGCTATTCCTATTAGCGAATGCCAGCTAGCAACCTCGCTAATATATCATGTAAAAATGCCACCTAGCTTAGCTAGCATGCATGGTGTTCAGTTACATTACTGAGCTAGTTAGCTATCATTGGCTATTACTTCTGTTGAGACTGAAGGTCTATGGTAACTCACATACACCACTCTTTACAGCCATGGTGAGCAGAAACACTTGCGCACACACACACACACACACACACACACACACACACAAATAAGACTAATAAGCCGTGTTCAAATAAAAAAGTTATCATAATTTAATTTTGCTTCAGGTAATGCTTGCAGCGTGTTTGCATATGGATCTGAACGTGTGTGTGTGTGTGTGTGTGTGTATGTGTACAGTATGTGTGTGTGTGTGGCTGGACTGATATCATTTCTTTAAATGTACACACACGTATGTGTACACATTTCCACCTCCTCTTTACTGAGTTATTACACAGAATATCACTTGAGGTTTTCCACAATCTTTATAAAATTAATAAAAATGTGACATTTTGGTGTTTGGTATAAACAGTACGGATGGACATGAAGACTCCAAACCGTTTGAGGGAAATGCCGACACCACGAACTTTAGGCTCAAACTTGTAAACATTTTTTTATTTTCATTTTATTAAATTGACTTGAAATGACCTTATCATCAGCTGTGTAATATGTGTGATTTAAAAACAAACAAATGAACAAACAACCCAAAAAAAAAAAAAAACCCCTCTGTTCATGTCCATAAAGAATTTCATCTTATAACGGGATGTGCAAATCTGATACTAATTACCAGGATCACCAGGATTTCAATTAAATCCATTATATATTTTGCATGTGCTGTATATGTGTGTGACTCGACTGATCATTTTCTTCTTTTCATGCAAATTTATGTAGCTCAGTCTTGATTATGTCCATCTTTGGTCATCGTTAATGAAAAGAAAGGAATAAATATTCAGGATCACTGTATATCTAATTTGAAGAAGTTGCCATAAATGTAAATTTAAATGTAATTAAGTACAGTTCATGTAAAATAAGCATTATGACTGACTGACTTTAAATCCAGATAATCAGGAAGTGTAAAATGTTGGAATGATGATGGAGGATGTTCAGAGATGCAGGTCGTCCTTCCTCATCGCTGCTCTGTTATTGAGAAATGGTGTGATGAGAGGTGAGAGTCGAACGGTTTGCAATAAGGTGACGGCAGGTCAAGACGTCTCTCTGTTCTCTCTCGGCTTTCTCCCGAGCTCTGATTAGATCTGCTCCTTTAATCCAATTTCCACCTTCCTATCTGTACAATAAGGCCTCATTTCTCCTAATTCATACGTGTGTGTGTGTGTGTTTAAGATTGTATTCACCTCACCTGTCCTAACTACAGAATGATTTCCATAACCTATCTAGTAACCCTTCAATTATTATCAATAATTCATGTCGAATGATCATTTTCAATGCTTAGAGATACTAAACTTCTCTACAGCTTTACGTGAGGATTGATGAATATGCATGGTACGCATATTATGGAGCATATGCTTGTGGCATTTTGAACCCCACCTCTTCCCAGGCTAAACCTGAGTGAGTCCAAAAAGAAGACATTTGTTGAAAATCTGGAGATTTTCGGTGTTGCAACATGATATGTGTATCAGTTTCTTTTCCTCCTTCCAAAGGGTGCCATTACTTTCCTCATTGAATGCTTTCTGGTTTGGATATTTTGTTTCAAGTTGTTTATATCAAATGAAACTTGTCAGAGAACAATTTCCAGATAAATCTAAAGCCCGTTGGTGCTTTAGAACTGTACTGTCGGTAGCATTAGCACAAAGCTAGCCGGCTAGTTAACAAGTTAGCAAGGTGCTTGATGTTTTTTAAGTATTCCTGGTGTCCACTGAGGTGTGTGTGTGTGTGTGTGTGTGTGTGTGTGTGTGTGTGTGTGTGTGTGTTAACTCAGGCTTCAGCGGAGCTTCTGCTCTTCATAATGAAGTGCAGCGACTGAAGTGCTCTTGACATTCAGCACTGTACATGTACGTGCGAGTTCACACAGGTACACAGGGTGCAGTCGCACTGGCTCTCTGGAACATCCTTCTGTTCGCTAATCGGATTATTCAGGACTAATTTACGGGGTCTGCGCTACTCTTTAGATGTCAGCTTCAGCTTCAGCCTTTGGGGTTTTACCAACCACCGACTTTTATGTCAGTGGAGCAATTTTGCTACTTTAAATACTGATTTTTAAGAATAAATAATGCAACAGCAAGTGTGTTTCAATCCATCCATAGCATTGTATTTAATAAACCCAACTAGTGATGCAGCGTTACCAGCACTCTTGCTTTTAAGTTAATAAACTGGAAGTTAATAGACTGTTACAAAGCGCTGACACTGGAGACTCCTTCCGTAAATGCCAGATAAACATCTCCTTACTTTGTGTTTTTGCCACAGTTTAGGTGGAGCTGTACAAAAAGCTGTTACTATAGAAACGGCTTTTATATTAATCCCTATAAACCTGTGATGTAACAAAAGTCTCATATTCATCGTTTATCTATCTTTGCGTCACTGCTTCTGCCTCCATGGTCAGAAGATGTGAAGCGTCAAGTCTCTATGGACCCATCGTGTGTGTGTGTGTGTGTGTGTGTGTGTGTGTGTGTGTGTGTCTAAAACACATGTAGGAGGACTGGGGCTGGCATCTGGATGCATGTCCTTGAGGTTTGTGTTTGAATGTGGGCTCCCGTGATGTCAGAAGATGACGAACGGCATCCAGCGACGAGGGTTACCGTGGCCATCGTCATGCCAACCGTTTCCACTCTGAATGCCCACACAGTGGAGGGTTCTACCCAGAGGACCCCGCTCGTTCTCTCACTCGCTGTGTGTGGGTGTAATGTAAGGTTTTGCTCTTGCTTGGTGATTTGAAGTGAGGGCATTTGTTTTAATTAACGACTTATTTATGCACACAAACCCAAATATGGGACTTCTGGAATATTCCTGCTGAAACACTGCATGCGTTCATGTTGCGTGAGCACATGCTGCTAGGAAAAGTGTTTAAAAATACTTTTGATTTGCTTTGGTATAAGAGGAATAAAACAATTTGAGAAATGCTGTTATGGGAAAATAATCAACGTTAGAGTGGTAACGGGGGTAACTTCATCACACCTGCGGATGATGATTATTTTTCATGCCAGTAGTTTAGTAGACAGTACAAATTTGAGAAAATATGTCACTTTTACCACTTTGTCAGTAATTTTCATCATTTTTCGAAAATGAAGCCTTTGTCACAAACATCACATTACATTACTCTGAACCATCTTTGTTACTTCTGTCATTTCATGATAAATTTGTTTCTCGTTTAGTGTGGGCAATTTTGATATTTCCATCTCTCAGGGCTGAAACAGTGACAAAAATGAGCCATGGCTAAAAAAGTGTCATGTGAAATAGTGAAGCGTCTCAGAAAATACTGTATATAGAAAGAACGTATCTGGTTTCGTGAGACCAAAATTAAACTTTGTGGCTTTTGGAGAACAGAAGTGCTAACGCTTGGAGGAAAACGCAACACTGCTCACCTCCCAGCGAACACATTCCCCACAGTGAAGCATGGTGGAGGCAGCGTCACACGGCGCGTTATCCTTGCCGTCCTAATTGCTCATCTTACTAACGTCACCTGTAGCTTGTCTTGGACGTCTGAAAGACGCAGTTGGGTCGTATTCTTCCCAGGACACCACGTCAGCCATTTTTTTCCCCTGTATATTTTACTTGCAGTAACAATGCCTGTGGTTTATTAGGGGATAAAAAAAATCTGTTTTGCAGAAAATATAACTTTTTTTTTTTTTTTCCAAATTACTTGCCCTGAAAAGTTATAATATAAAAGTTTAAAAACCTCTTCAAATAGCCTTAATAATATTGCTTTATTATGTTCTGTGTTATTGTGCGTTCTTGCACAAGGGTCTGGATTATTTGTGAGGGAAAAAAAAAACAAAAAACACCCAAACACTACACAAATAACTTCGATTCATGTTTTATTATAAAAAGAATAATGACCATAACACTTTTCTGTACTATTAAACAGTATATACATACAACCTCTAGCAGCTTTAAAGGAAACAGATTTGAGCCAGGTTCATTTGTCGCTTTTAAAAAAAAACAAAAAACATTCCTTTAAGGACGTTACAAACCTTCAGAGTGTAATAAAGTAACGCAACATTTCTCCGTTCAGTGTGAAACGAGTGCAATGGTTCATCGGAGTCCATCTGACTCCAGGCGAGGCCGGAGCTAATAATGACGTGTCTGTGTGGGCAGATTATGATTCAGATTACAACACACTTCAGTGTAGTCCAAGAAAATAAATTGTAATTGTGGAGTTTGCTTCATCTTTAATATATCTAGTGATAGCAGAGAGAATTGTCAACCAGACGGTTTAACATCAGACTCATTTTGTTCACAGATAAAGCTCATTGTGCAGTGAAGAGACGTACAAATAGAGGTCAGATTTGCATAGAAATAGCCTTCTAAGGACTAGATGGTGAGGTTAAAGGGCTCTTCTAGACTGTGTAAGGAATTAACACTTGGATGTGTGTGTGTGCCGTTACAGGAAATGCTGACCAAATGACCCTTTTGCTATAGCAGCATGTCCCAAAGTGGTTTATTCTTCTTATGCCATAGCAATTTGCCAACAAATTACAATTTTTCATTTATTAATAATCACTTCATGTTTTTTTTCCAGCTCATAGTTGAGGAACGAATTAATATCTTCTGCCCAATCAGATTTGAGAATTCAAAAGCGCTGCGGTGTAAGAAAATTGTCCTTATGACATCTTTAAGACCCCACAAGAGTCTCGGAATTCGAACATTCACAGAGCATTCAAATCCAAATAATAGTAATCGTGGTCCAATGTGGACGCAACATTCATTCCTTTTCGAGAAAGAGTTCCGTCTATTCGGTCCTCTTCCTTCCGAAAACAGCGGACATACTCCTGACGATGCCCCTGAAGCCGGCCGTGCCCTTTTTGAGCGCCCTGGCCTCACGGATCAGGTCGAGCAGTTCGTGGAACACCATGAGCACGCCGTGGTACGCTTCAGCCGCAGAGATCTCGAAGAAGCCACAGTCGGCAGAGAGCGCCAGGAGACGTCCTTCCTCACTGGACACGGCACGCCGGTGCTGCAGGTCCCGTTTATTCCCCACGATGATGAGCGGGGCGGAGCTGGAGAGTTTCTGCTGCGCTTGCCGGATGTGTTGGACCTGCTGTCGCACCACGTTGAAGCTCGCACGGTCACAGATGCTGTAGACCAGGATGAAGCCATCGGACCATTGCAGCTGTCTGTCGCTGATGTGGCCCACGTCTTCACCATTCTGCCAAAGATAGGAGAAAGATTTTGAAATTCGATGCTGCGGCTTTAAGATTTGTGACATCACACAGTTTCGTCAGGCTGACTTTACACCACTTTTCAAATCCAGCCTGTCAAACAGGTCACGGTTGTATTCTGATGTCCAAACCAAAATTAGTACCTTAATCCTCAGATAGTTATGCTCATATTCAACTGTTTATTTATTTATTTTTTTAATACCTTGGATTAAAAGTCAATAAAGTCCACCATTCCAAACAGGTGTGGTTCTACGAATTATCTCTTCAGCACAGGGCTTGTTTGCCATTTTACTAACTTCGGTCTTGAAAATCAAATGTCAAATTAAAAAAAAAAATTCAGAGTGCTGGTTTATAATCCAACCGATTTCTTTCTGAAAAGATTAAAATATAGAACATCAGCACAGACGATAAACCTCAAAGGGCATGGTGGCATTACACTCTTAAATTAAAAGCCCTTTGGTTAGTTAAGATTAAAGGTCTAAATTGAGTCTATTCATCACCCGTACTAACAGGGAAATACTCCATGTGGTACTGCGTTTAACCACGAGGAAGAGGAATTTAGGTACAACCATGACTGGCCTGTCTAAGGCTCCTGGATCAAGAATTAATATCTGCAATTAATCTCCAATTCTGAGATGGACCAAACCATCCAGGTCTCAGAAGGGAAAGACAGTATTGTAAAGAATGCAAGGTTCAGTCTCTTGCCTTTTTTCTTCCCCCCTCCAAACCCAGTTAGTTGGAACATACATACACTCATACACCACGCAGAATGAGCTTTCTTACCTGTCGACAAAGCGAGTCCCAGATGTTGAAGCAGATATCTCGGCCATCAATCTTATCGTGATGACTGTATATGGATTCTGGAAGAAGGAAAAACATTTCTTAATGAATGATGCTGGAAAAAAAAAAGTTATGAACTATTAGAATATTTACAAGGATTTGTAGAAGAACCACATGGAGTTTGTGCTTCTTACCTATAGAGCCGTATTCCCCAATAAATCTTCTTGTCAGGAAACGTACTATTAGTGCTGAGAAGAGGATGCAAAAAAAAAATGCATTTCATAAGACAATTGTCCATGTTCAATAAATTCCTCATTATAGATTAATAGACTCATTCTATATCATATGGAGTTAAAATCCCATAGTAACTATTATTGCTTTTCTAAACAACACAACTCACCAGATTTCCCGACATTTTCAGCTCCAAGAAGTAAAATGTTGGCTTCTACTTTGGTCTGATTTGCGTCCATCCTCTTGCTGCTGTAGCGGGTACGAGGCTCTACCTGAACCACCATCTGTAACGTGAATACAGCTCCAAGACAAGCAGACAACGTGTGAAGCGCTGTGGCATGGAGCTGCTTTATATAAGCCGAGTGGGTGTGGGCGTGGCCTCACTCACACTCTGACCAATCACAACTCCGCGCGCGGGCTGTTAGATTTACACATAGACTTGAACGTTTGCGATTCTTTTGAACGATTCGAGTCATTTAACTCAGTGATTCACCAGATTTCCAGGCAAAAAATGGTTTAATAGTCACACGATGTGTTTTGTGATCAAGTTCGTCTGTTAAATGTTGCCTTATAAAATCCATTTTTACTAGATAATATTTTCCACACTTTATTATTAAGCTATAGGTATGGCTTAAAAATGCTAATGAGTACTCATGGTAGGATGGGTTTTTTTTTTTAAGTGAACTAATTTGGTTATTGCTGAAATATGATCCAATTTTAGATAAAAAGGGAATACGATATAAGGTGGAAGTTAATCAACATATAGATTTTGGAAAAAATTAAATGAACGAATCTTCTATAGATTCATGAATCAATTTCCAAATCCAGTGATTCGGTTCAAGCGCGTCGACACACAGCTACACATAACTGGCACGCAATTATCCAAAGCACTGTGCATTTATCTATAATTTAACCGAAGTATTCTACTCTTTTCTTTCTTAATGGGGCTTATGAAAGCTCATTCAGAGCAGCTTGTAATGTATGAGACAACTACAATAGGCACTGAATAGAAAATGCATACACATGAGATAGGGCTTTTAGCAACTCGTTAGAAGTGTGCATAATTAGCAATGCAACTTTGGGCCCACAGCTGCAAAGAACTCAGGACAAGTTTGTACTTGTGATGTATACTGAGGGCCAGGTCTGAGCTGCACTTCCTTTGTGTCTGGCTTGATCAGGCTGGAGAGACAAACCGCTGTAGACAAAGTTTAACAAAGCAAATTTGTGAAGAAAAAAAAAAAAAATCACCTCTATTCTTTGTTGGACGATTTTTAGAGACTTTGCGCCCTCTGGTGGTTTAAGTAACTTGCAGGACTGGGGGATTCGGTTGCATGCACACGTCATGGCAAAAAAAAAAGAGACAAGGTCATAGGAAAGAAAAATATATGTGCTAGTGACGCATACAAAGATAATAAATACTTTGTTCTGTTGTAATGTGAGCACAACTGCAGTGTCTCTCTCTCTCTCTGACACACACACACACACACACACACACACACACACACACACACGTCCACCTTTCAAGGACCTTCCATTGACATAATTAGCAATACAGGCAACACACCAACCAAAATAAAACCTCATGGCTTGCTTAGGTTTTTAAATAAACAGTTGCAGTTTTTGTAAAAAGTTAGTTTTTCCTTATAAGGACCAGCCAGATGTCTCCACCAGGTCAAAACTGTCAAACATTCCTATCTTTGTGGGGACATCTGGTCCTAACCAAGATATAAAAGCTGCACCCCCCATACACACACACACACACACACGTTAAAAGTACCCCAGTGTCCAGAAAGTGTGTAATATATTTGATATGCAGATTCCCTGTATTTATAGATCACCTCTAATAATGTCTTACACTCTCTCTCTCTCACACACACACACGTTATTATACTCATTTACTAATATAAAATACATTGTATCATTTTGAAGTAACAGCATGGAATATATTTTCATGTCACAAACAGTTTTTATAAATAGTTTTTCACAAAGCCAAAGGATTTTCTACTCACTAGCACTATTGGGTTTTCCATCCAAGCCTTTTATACACATTAAAAATGTGTTTGAAAAATCTTTCAGAAATGTAAAAAAAAAAACAAACAAAAAAAAAAACTATTTAATATAGGGGAAAAAAAAAAAACCCAACATCAATCATTCAGTGAGCTTGAGTTAGTGTTTATTCCTGGTCAGGTTTGCAGCAGGGAACCTCTCCCATAGCGGAACAAGGTTTTACAGTTAGATGGAGATGGAACATCGTTAAACTTTGGTGTGACAATAAAAACAAAATAATGGAAGTGATTTGTCTGAACAAACGATGAAATGAAGGATGTAACATACTGAAACAAGTTAAAACTCAACCCAAATTCGTTATAACATAGGTCATGGACACCACTAATGATCAGATTAATTATAAAGAATAAAACGCAAGTGGTTCAGGGGGGATTTTTCCCCTATCAGTGAATGAAGCATGTAATCTATATTTGAATAACGTTATTGTAACAGTACCTCCGCGGTAATCAGCTGTTTAAGTGCGAGAATGATTTAGTGTCCGATCAAAATTTATTTCAGGAAATAAAACAAAGCACAAACCAATGTGATTTTTCAGATTTATTTTCCAGCGCTCCCACATGCGGAAAAAAAGAAAAGAATAATTAAAATGTGCAAAAAAAAAAAAAAAAAAAAAGTGCAAAACATCAGCGAGGGAGATCGGATTTATTTTCGTGTGGCTTCGAGCGTTCCCTCTCTCCATCCCTCCGTTCTCTCTCCTCTGTGCGGGTCTGTGAGGAGGGACGGGTGTAGATCAGTCCCGAACACGCTGCGCAGCTGCTGAGAGAAGAACCTCTGGAGATGTTCCACGTGTGGTGCTTCCTAGTCGCACAGAAGGACCAAAACCAGACAATTCATTTCTCATTAATGAAGATTTCAGGAAATTATGGGATTGTAAATTCATTAAAAAAGTTAGACAGAGTGCTCTCTTTCGGACGGTAATCATATTTCCCCGCTTTGATAACACGGATATGCTGCACATTTTTCACTTCACGGGTGACGATCGGAGCGTTTACACGTTTAACCCGTGTTTCCTTCCGTCTTTTAGAAATGATGAAACGGCCTTGCGTCTCGCGCCGGCATGAGAGATGAAGGCGGCCAAACCGTACGTGTTTACCTGTGAGGAATGGAGCAGCGTGTTGAGGAGAAGCCACAGATCAGACACGAACTCTGCAGGCGTGCGATACGGAGGTGTGATCTTCCCCATCAGACGCCCTCGAACCAGAGTCACGTCAACGTAATGAGGAGACGACGGCTGCTGGAAAGAAAAGCCACGTGTCCACATTATACGGTGGTGCTTGAAAATTTGTGAACCCTTAACGTAATCCTTGCACTGATGTTGGAGGGTCATATATTGTTTATTGTCTAAAATACATACCTTGTGTGTGTGTGAGATCTTGTGCTTACCGTAGCTGACCAGTAGAGGGCTGAGCTGTGTTTATGGCAGCTGAGAGACAGCAGGAGGTACTCACATTTCTGTCATCAAGAAGGCAGAAAAATCAGCTTCAGTTAAAGCCGACGTGTCGGCGTGCAGGAGTAGATGGAGTGTGACGTGACGCTCACCCTCTGCTCATACGGACTGAGACATGGAGAAGCAGCGGTTTCTGGATGCACATGATCTCCAGGATGAGAGAAATCTCGGCACAGCACGCACTGCCACCGATCAGTCCTGCAAACACGATCCTTCGAGTAACTGCTATGTATTTTAATAAGGATTGCCTACTTACATTGCCTGCCCACTTTATTACTAACGCCTGTACGTTCGTGCACTTATCCGGTCGGCCAATCGCGTGGCAGCAGAGTAAATGTGTGAGATCATGCAGAGCTTCAGGTAATGTTTACTTCAAATATCAGATTCAGGAGAACCTGTGATCTCGGAGTGTTTCAGAAACTGCTGCTTTTTACACACTGGAAAAACAAAAACACATCCGGTTCAGTTCTGCGAGTCGAGACGCCTCGTTGACGAGAACGCCGAGACTGTTTCTACAGTAGCTCAAATAAGCACTCTACCACCACGGTGAACAGAAAAGCATCTCAGGTGGACGAGCTGCGACAGCAGAAGACCACCTCAGGTCTCACTCCTCTCACACAAGAACAGGGATCTGAGGCAACAGCCGAACAGTCTAATCTAAACCAAGAGCCTGGACTTACGAATACGAATACGAATAATCTTCCCTGCATAAATACTGCCTTGATGTCTGGACAGAGACTGTGCGTGTGTGTTTACAAGACCCACGTGGTTAAGGAGATTACTGGTAAGTGACACTCTCTGTGGAAAGCCCGTCGACACACACAGCACTGGAAGAGTCTTCCTGAGATCCTGCAGGCGGCGCAGTGATGTTTTTTGACCAGCAGGGGGTGAGACAGGCATCTGGGAACAACTGACTGTAGAGGAACTCATGTTCAATAGAAATGAACACTGTACGGTACATTACGACACAAAGATGTTTGATAGACTAGAAGAAAATACAGATTACTGAGAGAGAGAGAGAGAGAGAGAGAGAGAGAGAGAGAGAGAGAGAGAGAGAGAGAGAGCTAAAGACAGACATGAGCAAGGTGCGAAAGAAGTAAAGCGAAACAGATAGACAGAGACATGGCGAGAAAGAGACGGTGAGACACACGGACAGAAATACACCACATTAGACAGCTAGCATGCTAGCTATGAAAAATGAATAAGCATAAAGCACAATTATTATGTAAAACGCTAATATTAAAAAAGATAGTTTACTGTAATAAAAGTTAATGCAGGTTGTTTTCTGATCCCCACACACATTGTTATTTATTTATTTATTTTTTTGTAAATTTGCTAACAAAACCATCTATATAACCGTTTTAAATACTCAATAGCTGACCTACGTTTGACTAACAAGCTTGACTGCTGCTTTACATCCTATGCTAGTTAGTCTAATGCTAGCTAGCTTGCTAATTCGTGTACCTACAGGGGAGGTCATATTTGTAACGCTAACTACTCAGCAGGCAATGTTAGCACAGTCCTGTGTTTATGTAGCCATGTTAGCTAATGATAAATAAAGGTTTTTTTTCCTGTTACACAGGCTCAGTTGTTTTTGGCTTCTTTGTTTTTGTTTTTAAAGGTGGGAAAGGCTTTACTGGATCCGAATAGAATAGTAGAATCAAATGAGCTTGAAATGGCGTAGAAACGGATTTAAATTGATTTCTTTCCTCTGGATTTTAGTGTGCGACTCGTCGCTGATGATTTCCGAGAACGTGGCAGACAGCGGACACGTTTGTTTCCGAGACAGGGAGCATGCGGATTACCTTTCCATCCTTCCGGATCACACTGAACTGAAATCCAGCGCCATGTCCTCGCCGCACAACACGGAAAGCGGGAGGACAAAAAGACGGATAATCACGGATGGAAACACGGCAGAGTGAGACACGAGGCAGCCAGTCTCTGCGGGAAATATGCATAAAGCAAACATTAACATATTAAAATAAACACATTGTATCGAACGCTAGGCCACGGGCCGTAATCTCTCACCTTCCCAGGGATTCCAGGACCACCAGATTTCCTGTATATCGGGATATAAAAGGTGTTAACGATGAAGTGCTTTCTTAGAAATCCATAGACATATTTTTATTTATTTATTCATTTATTTAAGGCATTAGCATGAATCTTAATAACAGTTTTGCAGTTATGACTAAAATGCTTGGTTAGGTTCTTCATGCAATGAATCTGTTTACATTTTTCCGGCCCTGAAATAAGCTCCGCCCCAAAACCAATCAGCCCTCATCTTATCCTTACAATATATAGAGAAAGGTATGCAGTGTGTCAGGGTTTGACGGGTTTCAAATGTGTATATTCACTGAATCGGGATTTCTAGAAGAAATCTAAATTTTAAAAATCTAAAAATTCTAAAAATCTTTTAAAAAAAAAAAACAAAACAAACTATAAAAATACATTAATACAATAATCCTAACTTTGGAGAAACCTTAAAATGGCAGTGTTGTGAGGCAATTGATCTGGCTACTTTCTTCAGGATTTCAAGATTCTACTGAGCATTTTCCGGCCCTGAAATTAGCTCCGCCTCTAACCAGACCAAAGACACTCAGCATCGTTCCCATTTCTTAAAAGAAAATTTACTAGTAATCGATTCAACAGGGATCAG
Source organism: Notoglanidium macrostoma (assembly GCA_030068235.1). Classification (NCBI taxonomy): domain Eukaryota; kingdom Metazoa; phylum Chordata; class Actinopteri; order Siluriformes; family Auchenoglanididae; genus Notoglanidium; species Notoglanidium macrostoma. Next base: position 2,387,278 of record JAQQZR010000021.1, on the reverse strand, counting down.
TTAGGGCAACACGTTAAGGCTCATCATCGCAGACACCAGACAGATCTAAAAATGACATACTGCTCCTTTAATCTAAGTATCTTTACCATTCTTTGAGTTCCTAAACAATTAATGGATTTTTTTTTTTTTTTTTTAGTTTTTATCAATACTGATATTGTCTGTGCTAATTATGAATACATTACTGATTAACTGTTTGATATACAGTACAGTATGACATGGAATAAAACCATTATCTAAAGCCTCATACTGTATAAGCAGGGACTCATTTTGTAACAAGTCGTCTACATTTTCTGAAAAAGTCATGAACGCGCATTTCCTGATTTTGAACCCAAGCCAACAACAACAAAAAAAAACAACAATAATCTAGCAATTTCTTTAACCAAATAAAGAAACTCTTGTAACTGGTTTGTTTGGCCGTCAGACCTTCAATCTTTATATAGTTTCAGTTCATCTAAGTCCAAAATAAAATATGCATTCATTCTACATCACCTTCATCATCTCTGATCTTTGTTACAGGTTCAGCTTTCTCATCATCCTTCTGCAGCAGAGAGGAAAGCAGGACAGATAGAACTGTACAGCAGCCAGAGACCTGACACAGAGCTCATAGTACTGCGATCTAACAGAAGCTGGTCTCATCTTTCTCAAGCTAATCTCTACCTCATCTTTAGTACAGGTATACATGATCACCACAGACTACAGGGTTATGAAGCGCTAAAAAAGTCCCCAAAACACTTCCTTAGTAAAAGGTAATTTTTTTTTAACGTAAATATCTAACTCTGTACATGTTCTTTCAGAGACGGGACTACTTTTTCAGTCGGATGAATCTTCCAGGAAAATGTGTTGAAATTGCCGCCTGTGGTAATTCTACATAAAAATTGACTAGATATTAAAGATCAGACTCAAAACAATGGTGATTTTAATAAATACAGCTCATTGGTACCTTTAGAGCACGGCGATGACTGGTCAGGAGATCTGCGATCTCTACAGCCTCGGGTTGCTCTTTAACGGAGACGCTTTGGGTCGGGCTTTGTGCGGAATCGACCCGCAAGCCGTCCGCATGAACACTGTTAGTCGGTGAGCCGATGTCTGGCTTTTCGTTCTCACACTTGAGCGAATTCTCAGACATGGTAACGTTTAAAGTCTCTTCTAGAGATCTCACTTCCTGTAACGTATTGTCATCTTTATTTAAACTCATCAGTTCCTCAGGACCTGTCCGCGGAACCGATGAGTTTGTTTCAAAGGCTCGGAGATCGCTTCCGGAGTGTGAGGGTTCGGAGTTCATCACAGGAAACTGCGCGACAGGGCTGATGTTTTTCTCAGCCGTGTTTGGATTTAGCATATCTGCCCATTTGTAGGACTCATAAAACAGATTTAGCTGGTGAGACGTCTGCAGTCCTGACTGATCTGGGTTCGAGATCAGGGGTTGGACAGAAGGATCTGAACGCTTCAGTTCCTGTTTGTTTCCATCACTTCCACTAGGGGGCGCACTGAGACGTGAGTCAACTCTTCGTATACGAGCGTCAACAGTTTCAGGAGAACGATTAAGAGTCCGCACTGACTGATCCCCAACTAGGCCTCCATCTTTATGTAGTCTTGTGGAAGGAATGTCGGATGCCACCAGCGGGGTTTCATCTGGCCGTGCGGAGCTAGAACAGGGTTCTGCTTGGCTTGTACCAGTTCCAGCTGGTTTACATGCAGAGCTGCGAGCTGGAGCTACCAGCGACCCTTTACCTGAATGCGAGATGCGTTTAACGGTCGACTGCAGAAGCAGAGGAGGGTCTCTAGGCTGGTAAGGGTGATAAGACCATGACCGCTTTGATCTGGGCCAGCCAGAGTACAGGTTATCTCGTGAAGATGACGACGAGAGACGAGAACGGATGGATGATTTTGGAGCCAGGCCTTTAGGATCTTCTTTGATACATTTCCTCGAGCCGATCCGCGGCATAGCGACAGGCGGAGACGAACCCTGACCTGTAGTGGACGGAGGAGAGGTTTGTTGGACGTTTGGGGTGAGGAGTTGGTTGGGAACTTTATCGGGTTTAGAGCAAGCGAATGGAACTTCTCTGGCCTCGATGCACCCTGGGATGGACGTAAACACCACGTACAGGAAGTTGTGTAAGCTCTCAAAAACAAACAAATAAAATACCGCAATACAACGCAGTTATGACTCAAGCATCCATCTAATAATGAGCTTACCAAAGGCTTTGAGAACTTTCTTTACATTGGGCTCATTGCTGTGGAAGTACAGCTGCACCATGGTGCTCATGGGAAATGCTGTTTGCTCCAACAGGAACTGCAGCTGATGGTGAATCTGAGTGGGAAACGTCACAGCGCAGCATATTGATCACTCGTTTACCATTTAGGACCGCGCCACTAAATTTCATTTCCTCTATCATTATCTAGGTTTTTTTTATCCACCTGCTTCTTGCAGGACAGAAGGACAGCGTGGTCCTGCGAGTCCAGAACGTTCTCTGTGAAGGTCAGCACGTGGTCCTGCTTCCCCTTCAGTCTCTGGAGTATCATCCGTCTCTCTGCGATCTTCTCTTTCTCGCTCCTGCATACGTCCTGCGTCGGAGGCAAAGTGACTTAAAATAAAACAGAGTTTAATATTATTTGACAATCGGAAGGAATTTATCGTAAAAATCAGCGTCTGTGTTGTGTGTGTGTGTGTGTGTGTGTATGCATGTTGTACCTCTATCTCTTTGAGGAGTTTGCTCGCTTTCTTCAGTACCATGTTGCAGAGTCTGGCTACGGTGTTCTTCACGTCCAGACGCAGTCGCGCTTGCAGCTCCTCCAGGTCAGACAGTCTGAGAGAGAGGAGAAGGAAGAGACTTGATTATCGGAATCAGGAAAATGGTCAAACATGACGCCCCAAACTGCACGCGTGCTCGGACATCGTAAAATGTGACAAACTGAGAGCGGGATTGCTCACAATGTGACCTCCAGATGTTGCACATCACTTTAAATCTTTAAATAGTTTAACCCTCGTCTGATTGTTAAGGAGGTGAAACTGTACAGTATAAAGGTTTTTATCTAATTGTTTACATTTCCTAATATAACTACTATTAGGTTTGTATTTTTGAGGACAAGGTTGAATTTTTTTTGCCACCCAGATCAGCGTAGCACTCCATGCATTGTAAGAAATAAAACGCTTAGAGGTGCGCCGTCGTGGGAAAATAATCAACGCTGCGGTAATGTGATGCGACCTGACGCACGGCAGGGTCACTACTTCCGCCCCAACGTTGATGATGCATTGATCATCAATAACAGCGTGTGCTGAAGTGTTTTAATCCTCTTACACCAGAGCAATTGACAATTTTTAGTTAGGAAAGAACGATGTTGCACTTTTAATCCGTTTATAGTTACGTTTAATGTCCAGGAAACCAGTTCTCACTCATGTCGTAGCAGTTATCAACATATCAAGCCTTCTGTCTTGGTACTTAAAGTGCCAGCACTGGAGTCTCCTTCCAAATGTGTTAAATAAACCTCTCCTTAGAGAAAACGTCACCACATCAAGTTTGTTTATGTGGACCGCCGCGTGTATGCTGTTCCTATAGAAACGATAGCGTATTAGAATGCGTGCATTAAAGGTGCAGTAGGCGATTCTTATCCAATACACTTTTAGTCAAATTCAGAAAATATCTCGACACAGTTTGCAAGTTGGTGCAAAACGCAATCTGGTGTCTGCACGCAGCGCTGGCTCTGGAAACAAGGAAAGTGGTTCAGACCATGATACGCAACACTATTCCGGCCAATCAGCAACAGCGAGCGTGTTCCAGCCAATCAGCAACAGGGAAGTGTCGCTTTTAGCGGTCATGAATTTGGGGGCGGAGCTTCTGAAGGAGCACAGAAGGAAGGTGTGTATTTGTTTGGCTGTTGAGTTGAAATATCAACAATCTTTCTGCAGAATCGACGACTGCACCTTTAATATAAGCCTCCGTGAGCTGTGGTTAAAATACTAAACACGCAGTTAACAGAAACGAAGGTTTTGATAGGCACTAACCTCCCCTGCAGGGTATTTAGACTCTTCTGGACACTCGGGCTTTTCTGCTGCACCTTCTGGACCATCTGACGGATTTGTTCCGTCTGCTTCTCCAACGCCTCGTGGCTCAACTGCGGTCTGAAGGACACAAAGCAGTCAGGTTTGGCTGCAAATTTTAAATCTTATCTGGAAGGTACTTTATCAGGCACACCTGCACACTGGTGCCAAGCAGTACAATAGATCGGAAAAAAACGGCGTCCTCCTGCTATTATAGCGATGTTTACAGTTCTGATAAAAACACGTTCAGGACCTGTAACATTCATAACCTTTGAGAGCGATCACTTTCAGCCTAAACAATCACACTGAGAGGAAATAATGAACTGTAAATATGTTATAAATCATTCCTACGGGTGATCGGGATGAAGCGGTGGACACTGTCTGCAGGTCGGCTGCTCACACATGAGACAGAAACTGCTGATCACGTCCTGCTTGTGGATCGGACACATGGCCGGCCTCGGACTCGCTATAGAGAAAAAACATTCATCATCACACATTACACCACTCTGCTGCCGGATCCTTGATTCTGATTGGTCGATTCGTTTTCTAGAACAAATTATATTAATGCCCACATATTCAACTTGTCCGGTGGACACACGCGTAATTGAGAAATATATACTTAAATATATCAGTATTTAAATAATCGGAGGCTGGTGAAGGCACGGCCATTTACAGCTGCTATAACGCAAGTGATCATAGCAGCTTACTTGTTCAACAATAAATGTAGCTTTAAGTGGGTATGCTTCATTTTTAGTAACGCAAATATATAATGGCTGTGCTGTAAGAGGAATAAGAAGTCTGCTGTTACGGGAAAATCTGCTTCACACAACACCATCACTGACAAATTAGTCTTTAAAAGGAAAACTGTTTTATTCCTTACAGAATTATATGAACTATAAATGTGCATACTATAAAGATATCTCAAAGATAATGAGAATATAAGAGCGGTAGACTGAACTCTATAGAGAATAATGCATGTAAAGGTAATAATACATGTGTGAGCTGACCTGGAGTTACAGTACGGACAGAATGCTCACGTGTGCCTTCAGCTCTGTTATGAGCTGCCATACACACGGCACACAAATTCTCCTGACATTCGACACACCGACCAGACGTGGATGGGTTATCACAGCTACTGCACTGAGACTGAGAGGGAGAGAGATTAAAGTTCTGCATTAGTGACTCTAGCAAAATCTGAGATAAAAAAAAACGAGTTTTTGTCAGGTTGAATCTGTTAAACTGACACAAACCGGACTCATTTATGAATTTCACAGCAATGGGGGTGAACACATATGCAAGGCCCATAGTCACTTTGTTACTTACACGGCGATTGATGTGGTGTTCAGGCAACAACGGGTTCCTGGTGACCTCATTCGGGTCATATTTCTCATGACAAACAGGACATTCTGAAAAAGCAGAACAAACGGTAATTACAGCCTTGAGATACTTTAAAACACGGATCCATGGTGTAAAGACACGCGCATGATCACAGAGCTTGTAATGAGACATGGAGCACGCTATTTACGTTCATCTTCACTCCAGCATTCAGATAAGTGACGTACCGGTGACTTTCTCCGACACAGCGAAGCAGCGGATGCACAGAGTGTGCAGGCAGGGTAACAGCTGGGGATCTGATTCAGGGCCGAGCATCAAACCGCACGAAGCGCAGCAGGAGAAATCCCGTGAGTCCATCTGATGAGGTGAGCTGACTTCAGTCATCCCTCGATTAGGTCTGTAAAGCACACAGCACGGGAAAGTCTTCACGGTGGACTGTGGTTTCTTGCCGACATGCCAAGTTGCCTTTATTATTATTACTACCTTGAAGAATGAGATAAAAATACAGACGCCGGTGAAGGAGTGACTGCTGCTAAAATGTAAATGGTTTCACCAACTAACTTTTCTCCTGGACCTTCCACAAAAATGATAAATGGATAACATATGAATGGAAAGTATAACATATCGTCCACGAATAAGAACAAACTGAAACTATTGGAAAATGACCGTGGTATAAGCGTTCCCACTTCATGTCCAGTGTTCCTCGGATAAGCTTCAGCTCCAGGATAAAGCACTTACTGAAGATGAAAGAATGAACATTTACATGTTTAAAATGCTTTTGTAATGATTTTTTAGGAAACGTGCTTTATGTTTAACCGGAATGATCAAAAATATCCTTCTGCTCAACTTTTTATTTACAAAATCAGCAGCATATAGGAACGAACCTGTCATACAACTCCAGGGATGGACAGTAACCAAGTACATTAACTTGCATACTGTACTTAAGTACATTTTTTGTCCTTTTGTCTTTGCAGCACATTCTTCTGTCAGTGCATTCTGTAGGCGGTTTCAGAGTCATTAGGGTCCGTAAATGCATGATGGCAACAATATGCTGACATTAATAAATACTTTTGAATACTTGAGTATTTTTAAAAGCAAGTACTCCTGTACTTTAACTCAAGTAAACATCTGTCTGAACACCTTTCACTGTATTGGAGTAACATTTCAGCCGGAGTATCTATAGTTCACTGGAGTAATGAAGTTGTGTACTTTACTCAGCTCTATACAACTCAGCATGTGGGATGAAAATAAAATCATTATGAGCTGAAGATGAGGAATGTGGCTAGATAAATCATCCTCTCACAGGAAGCTGACCATTCATACATATAACTAAACCACTAAGTCATGATGGTTTGGGGTTTAATGAGGAAAAAGGTTATTTTTAAACTTTAAACTTAATTATTAAACTTTAATATGGTATAAGAGGGATAAACCTGGGATTTTTCTCCCCTTTCCAGGAATAATATTAAGAAACTTACAGTCCGACTTGGATTTTCAAATCCAGCACCGCGTGGAAAGCTGTTTGTCTGACCAGCCAATCACAGGCCTCGGTAAGCACCACGTGACCTGCTTCTTCTTCTGGATTTATTAGCGAGTTGATAAACAGATTTCGGGTTCATTATCGCCACCTACTGATCTGGAGTGTAGACTAACGCTTTACCGTCTGTCTATCTATCTATCTCACTCAATAAATAAGTATCCTATTCTGTTCATTAGTCTTGTTGATCCCAATTCTACAAGGAGTTTCCAAAACTTTTCACCTGACGATTTTCTTGCAATATTACTGATATTTTCTTCTTCAGTCTCAGTGCATTCTTTAACACCTCTCTCTCTCTCGCTCTCTCTCTGAATCATACTTCTAGCAGCATGCTAGAAAAAATGCTCCACTGTTTCTTCCTCTCCACAATACTCACACTTTCCATTACTATGTTTAGGGGGGTTATTTACCCATCTATACATCTACATACAGCCTATAGATTATTTTATTTTATTTTTTATTTCATGCCATTTCCTATTTGCTGTATGCTTATCATAAACAAAATTTGGAATAATATTAAGAAACTTAGATATATAATGTGGTCTGGTTAAGCAGAATGGGAAATGGATGGATGGATAACATGTATGTTGTTAACGTAAATGTGGCTTCTTTGAATTGGACAATTCTAAATATTAACTCACAAAATCATTGTTCAGTATTTCTAATGTCAATTGGTAAAATAAATTAATAAAACAAAAGAAGAGATTGTGAGTTTCTCTCACGACCCGATTTGTAAATCAAGCGATCCCGTGTAGTGCCTAGTTTGGGAACGCTTGCCATATGATAGGGTGCCATTACTTTTGTTCTAATTCAGTGGCTAGTCTTACTTGTTTTTACTTTATGGATTAGTTTTGGACTGCTGTCTTTTGTGTCATTAATATGAAATGACCGAGGTTCACAAAATGTCCTTAGAATTGTGCTGTAATTACAATGAGAAAGCGATTTAAGGTGAGGCTAATGAAATCTACATAAATTTGCATATTTAATAAAACTAAACTCTCTTGCTGTTGTTAGAATTAAATCTTTATATCGTGGCGAAGCCGTTCAAGTATAAAAGACTTTGTTGGAAAATCATTTGTCTATTGTTCATTCATTCCTCCCTCTTCATCTTTGCTCTGGGTTTCTCTGGTTTCCTCCCACCTCCCAAAAACATGACAGGAAGTGGACTGGTGACTCTAAATTGCCCCTAGGTGTGAATGTGTGTGTCCATGGTGCCCTGTGATGGACTAGAGCCCCATCCGGGGTGAATTCTCCTGCCTGATGTCCAGGGAAAGACTCCAGCTCCACCGTGGCTCTGATCGGGATAAAGAGTTTACTGAAGATACACACATTAATACAATACATTTATACACATAAATCTTTCTTTAAATGGGTGTTTAAATACAGGTTAAAAATAATTCTTAATAATTATCAGGAATATTTATTTATACAATAAAACTTGTATAAAAAAGAAACTGTGTTTCATAATTAGTTTATAAAAGAAAATCCAAAAAAGATCAACAGGAAATGTAGATGTACTCTTTAACGCCAAACCGAAATTCCTCGCTGAAATGACAACTGACTTTGTACATTAAGAATATGTCAAAAGAAAAAAGAAAAAAAAAATTTGTTTATTTATGAATGAAACCAAGTGCTTGAAGAGGGAAATTAAATCATTTGTTCCAATATTGTACATCCTCTAAAGTCATGTTTTCTTTTAATCAGACACACATTCGAACCACACTGACAGCAACTAGGGAATATAAGTCAATAACCTATAATCTAATAGTAATATCCATCCAATCATTATCTATAGCGCTTTATCCGTCTGGGTGGCGGGGAAGCTGGAGCCAATCCCAGCATCTTGGGGCGAGAGGCGGG
>JAQQZR010000021.1:2363613-2378407 GCA_030068235.1 Notoglanidium macrostoma | reverse complement strand
TATTGTTGTATTCGCTAAGCGTTGTGTTCTCATCTCAACTAGCTCGCTCGTGACGAGCGTCTCAAAGGTGCAAGAGACGAAGGCCGTCTCGGTCGGAACATTTTAAATGTGATCCAGCCTTTGCAGTTTATTAAATAAACGGGTGCATTAACTCAGCGTGCACAGTGAATGGGTGGACACTCACCGAGCACTTTATTAGGAACGTCTATACAGTAAACCTGCTCATTGTGCAAACTGGTCCCAGTTTGAGTGATCCTGTGCCCAGTGTAGCCTCAGATTCCTGTTCGTGTCTGACATGAACGGAACTTGAAGTGTGTTGCAGCTCATCCACCTCAAGATGCTTTTCTGTGTACCATGATTATAAAGAGCGATTATTGGAGTTCATCGGCATGATTTCACGCCTTTGTGATTGGATAACTGCAATCTGCAGGTGTCCAGGCGCCCATAAAAAGCGGGCAGTAATAGTATGTAGTGCTTATTTCTCCAAGTTTTAGTACAGGAAGCTAGGCAAGTTAATCAGTGAGTTCGGTCAGGCAAAATAAATAAAGAAAGAAAAAATTTGCATAACTAATCAGTAAATTCGCTGCTTAGCTGCAGCTGAAAACCTTCCAGATGTTCCTTCAGTCTCTGCGTCACGTCTCCACCCACCAACGTGGCTCGGACATTTGCCTGCTGATCATTCTGATTACCCCTCAGTCCACTCAAGCCCATGTCTTCACTCTGAAGGTTCAGCCCGTCTCCTTGTTCGCTGACCCCGTGCTGGAGGGTTTCTTCTGCTGCTAGTATCGACTGGCTTTTTGGAATCGAGCCTTCTACACCAGTCCTGCTCTTCTCTTTGGTTTCAGAAGACAAAGGAACCATAAACACATGACACATGCCAGCCCCTCCGTCCTCACTCTTGGTCACGCTAATGTCCGTGGTAGACGTATCAGGACGGAGAAGGCCCAGATCGGGTTGCAGGAGGCGGAGGTGCTGAAGCGGAGGCGAAGAAGTGGCTTCCTGGAACGTTGTTGTAGCTGCAGAAAGTGCATGCATCTTCAGAAGCATTTCCGGCTGAGAGTGAAGAAGCGCAAGCTGGTCAGGATGGATGTTCCGACGCACGGGAGGTTTCGATCGGCCCCTTGATTCAGCCGTGTTCCTCATCGTCTCCCTGAAGACGCTGGACGTGTTCCTTCCTCTTCCTCGTCTGCCTTGGAACGCCGGGCTTCTGTGAGATCCCACTTGAGCCTTGCCTTCTTTGGTTTCCTCGTCCTCTCTTCCTCGTCCGCAATAAAAACAGCACCCTTCCTCGTCTTCCACGCCATCCCTCAGCTTAGCAGCTCGTTCCTTCCTCCAGCTTTCCTCCGTAAGAAGCTCCATTTCTTCACCTGTGCCTTCAACCTCGTTCTCGTCCATCCCTTCCAGACCCCTGTCCTGTACCGATCGGGCCGGCTTCCTACTCTGACGACCCTGACTCGACCGTCCTTGGCTTTCGTGACTCTCCTTCCTTCGATCTTGAATTTGAGATAAAGTCTGCTTGAGTCTGCTCTCTTGGAGGCGCAGCAGCGTGAGTCGGAGACGGTTTTCCCGCCGACGCGCAGCCCTGAGCAAACGCAGAGCCTTTTCCAAATTGTCGGTGGCTTTCTCGTAGCGTTTCCGCCACTCCAGCGGGCAGAGCTGAGCGTAGCTGTGCTCTCTGGCCAGGTAAAAGCCGGGAGGTGGAGGGAGGCGCCTCATGTAGCGGGATGGAGAAGGTGGAGTAGAGGGGATTTCTCTGGGTTGATCGGGTGCAGATTCTTGTAAAGGTAAAGCTGATGGAGGAGCATTTTCATTTTCTTCTTTGGCCGTCTTGATGCTTTCAGCTTCCTTATCTCCCACAATGCGTACCAGAGCCACTTTAATCTGGGTCTTCTTACTGTCTGAACTCTTTTTATCAGTTCTGGTCGTGGTGCTGAAGAGAAATTCATATCAAGCGAGCATATTCAGACAAAACAGTTTAGTTAGAGATAATGTTTCTATAAACACAGTGTATCATCAGTAGCAGGAACTAAACTATACAACTGATCCGCTGCTGCACATACACACAAATACACAAGATTTCCATTAAATACTAGAAGAATACTAGGTGTAGGTATCTATTCTTCTCAACGGGTGACCAATGAGCTGACGCGGGAATAAATACTTTTAAAAAGCCAATGATTAAATATAATATTTATTCAGCACTGTTTCATTAAGAATGAAATGAATGCAATGTTTTGGGTTATGGGAGGCCACGCCTCCTTCACTGAGACAGACAGGTACAGAGGCCACGCCTCCTTCACTGAGACAGACAGGTACAGAGGCCACGCCTCCTTCACTGAGACTGACAGGCACAGAGGCCACGCCTCCTTCAGTGAGACTGACAGGTACAGAGGCCACGCCTCCTTCAGTGAGACTGACAGGTACAGAGGCCACGCCTCCTTCACTGAGACTGACAGGTACAGAGGCCACGCCTCCTTCACTGAGACTGACAGCTACAGAGGCCACGCCTCCTTCACTGTGACTGACAGCTACAGAGGCCACGCCTCCTTCAGTGAGACCGACACAAGAGACACATTTACGGTCAAACAGTTTATCTGTGTGTGCTGGAGGTGAGACATACCTCAACTGTCTGTCCTCATTCCGTGTTTTGCGTCTTCCTCTAGACGATTTGCCTTTTTGCCCAGAAGGGATTTCAGCCAGCAGAGGCACGGCGTCATCTTTCAGTCTGCGATATCCACTGTAGGGGAATAAAATGAGATAAAACAATATCAACTCGTTCACTTGGAGTATTCGGACTTCATAAGTTGGGGTGCAGTAACCTTCAGGAACCTTAGCGCCTGATTAGTTACTGCACATGACTGATCAGTCAAACGGAGAACGATTAGCGCTTCCACATGACGCTCGCTCTTATTTGCGCATCACTCGCAACCAGCATGCATTTACAAACCAACATCAACATCCATCCATCCATTATCTACAGCGCTTTATCCGTCTGGGTGGCGGGGAAGCTGGAGCCAATCCCAGCATCTTGGGGCGAGAGGCGGGGTACACCCTGGGCAGGTCGCCAGTCCACCACAGGGCCGACACAGACAAACAACCACAATAACAAGTGACATTTGGTAAACCTGTCGGTTATAAAAATGCATGCAAGTGTAAACGTATTTGACTACTGCAAGCATTGGAAGGAAGGAATGCCAGCTGAAATCCACACCTGACTCCAGAGAGTTCGAAGCTGTCAGGGGTGAAATGTTTGGAGCAGAAATAGATGTAGTCGCTCTGAGGCTCCCACAGCCCTTTTCCTCCAGGACCTTTACGCCGAGCATTGATAATCCAGGTAGTACGGCGAGGGTTTCCCTTCTTCGGTAACCTAAAGGAAAAGGAAAAAAAAAAAAAAGAAATCCAGAGTAACAGTAGTGGAGATGTTGGTAAAAACACTGGACTCAAAGTCCCAGAATGCAATGCAGCTCAGGATGAATTATAGCTCGGCTAGATGATGAAATACGGCAGTATTAGCATGAGAGTTAAAGATGATCTGTCTGAGCAGAGAGTACAGATGAGGAGGCATGAGAGCTGGAAGGACTAAAGCGCCGCTGCACCGCTCTCTTTACGTAGGGATGAAGCGATGGCTAAATCCCGCTGCGTCACAATAAGCAGGTAGTCGAACCACGTTTTAAGTAATGTGATTGCTGACCAAAGCACAAATAGAAAAGTTTAAAAATCAACTCAGTTCACATGTTAGCTATAAATATGCACTGGGGTTTTCATGGTGGATTTTTCCCTACAAGTACTAGCATTAAAAATTTTATTTTTATTTGTTGTTAATACATTTTATTTATCCTTTATTAAGCCAGGGTAGTCACATTGAGACAAAGTCTCTTCTCCAAGCAAGCCCTGGCCGAGTTGGAAAAAAAAAAAAAAAAAAAAAAAAAAGGAAATACAATATAAAACCCAAAACGGATCCAAATTGATGCACATTGAAATAATTAAAGGTACAGCTCTGACTCACCTGTGAAAGGTGACTCCAGCTAAACGAGCCTCTTTGTTGTCACGTGACTTGCAGCCAGTGACAGAGCAATGTCTGGGCATCTAGGGAAAACACACCACGTCTAAATTTAGTTTAACAGGACAAATACTGACGTTTTTAGATATAGAGGGATATTTCTAAAACTATGCACAGTGATTAATTTCATATATCATTTCACACCGTTACTGCTGTGCTTGTGCTACGGGTGTAACAAGCCGATGATTTCGATCAGTGCATCAATGTTGCTATTTTTTTTTTTTTTCAAAAGCATGAAATAAATCAATGAAACAATAATAAATCAATTACTAGAGACTGTAAATATTTAGAAATCAATTACAAAGAACTGATGTGGGTAAAAATAAAAAATCATATTTTTAAACTGATGTATGATTTGCCTGTACCTCTAATTGTTTTAAAACGGTCCTTCTCGGTCATTATCATTCGTGAATTAATGGTAGGCCTGCCCCAGAGTCTGGCCAAAGTTGCTCACACATTGATCCAAGGCTACTAATTTAAATTGGATCATATATATCGTAATAAATTCAGTGGTATCGTCAAATATCTAACTGTTGCCTTAAGAATCGAAATCGTATTGTAGCGCGTAGAAGCCTAGTTTGTGTCCTTATAGACACTCTAATTAAAGCTAGGGTAGGCCATTTTGGAGTAAGCTAGATTTTAAAGAGTTCCCAACCACCCCCTTTTTTCAGCCCTCCCTCCAAAGCCACTCCTTCAAAACACATGAACGCGCACTGCCTGACTACTGCAGGAGGACGAGTCCCAGAGAGAGCGTTCGGGACGGGAGCGCAGAGTTTCGTTTTCATATCCACCTGGAAAACACCTAATATTTTCATAATGAATGTAAACAATGAGCATGTCTATTGTTAGTACTCATAGCTGTCAACTAGCTTGCTAGCTTTGGCAATATGTCTGCCTAGCCGTGTGGAAATCTCTGGTGATGCGCAACGAGTGCATGGGCAGGTAGGTAGACGGGCAGGTAGGCCATCCAATCATTTCATTCAGATTGACTAAAAAGATTGGACGGGTATTTTACAGGCCTGCAACTGCCATAGATTATGGGTTGTTTTCCTTTTTATTATCAGAGGTTTGATAAATTTGATTTGACAGGTTGTAAAAAGAATTTCAAGAAACATAACATACAAAAGCTTCTAAAAAGCTATTGTCTACCCTGCCTAAAATATCATTTTTTTTTTATTCCTGACACGCGTGTGTGTTTTAAAACCTTATACTTGGCACTGCGCCCTTAAATATCGAATTATTTCTTTTCTCTAGTAGAACACGTTGCGCACTACTTGCGCAATCCTTGCGCAATATTGATGCTCTACAAGGCAGTGTGTAATGTTTTCCTGCAGGTTTTACGCCAGGTTTTTAAAGCGTCTCTGGTGTAGAGTGGTAACATGTATTTGCTTATTTCCGTGTCTCGGTGATTCAGAGGATCTGTAGCTCCAAATGCTTACCAAAATATCTGTAGTTATTTTAAAACATAGTGTCATTCGCTGTAATCTCTCTAGCTACGCTCCACCAGTGGTGTGTGTGTGTGTGTGTATAGATACTTTATGTACACACAATACTTGCGTTTTATTTCTTTGCTTTAATGTCCCGTTATTGACATCTGACTCTTTGGACCGCAACTGAAATATAACACTCGCCATTTTGTCTGTAGAAACATATAAAAGCTTACCTTTCGACCTCACGAAGATGGCTGTCTTCTTCTTCCTAATACTACCCGTGTGCGAGTCAACCAATCAGAGTACGATCTGGACATGACGTCACAAGCAGCGTTACTTTCTTACGCCCTGTGTTGTTATTCCGATATATATATATATATAAAACTGTGCTGTTGAATTCTCAATCCTGATTGGCCAGAAGGTGTTGATTAGTTTTTCTATAACTGCAGCTGCAAATCACAGGTTTATATTAATGTACTTATACTATTAATATATTATTGTTTCTATAGTAACAGCTCTTTTACAGTGTATGGCAGATGCCACATAATCTAAGATTAATATAATAAGTGGATTTATTAACCAAAAACAATGTACAGTGAAGATATGATGAACCATTATGTAAGGGGATGTTTACCATTTTTGGAAGGAGTCTCCAGTGTCAGTCGGTATTCAGAACAGAGGAGTTTCTCTGTAACAAGTTTTTACATCTTATTAACTTCAAGACAGAAGAAAAAGAGAGGCATTGTGCTACATACACGTTGATATGTTTTAGTTTTAAAAATGCATCACTTTTGCTACATTTCCACCTGGCATCCATACTGCTACAGAGTTTTGAAAATGCTTCTCGCTCTGTTTTAGTTTGAAAACTGCAGGGTTGCGTTTTAGTGTGGACGGCCAGAAACGTAGAGTTTTGGAAACGACCACGCAGGCACCCACGTTCGTGTCCTGATCGGGTCTTATCAGTCACAACGCATCCTTCCCTGATTCATCACACTCCTATCACGTGACCCTGTTGCAGAAGTGAGCAAACCTCATCGGCCTCGACTCCCAGTGGTGAACGCAGAATGGATAACGAATTACAGGCGTTGCTGACCTTGTTGTCCTTGCTAGCTGCTGCTGTGAAGTTAAATTCTGCATTTTATATTGCTACAACTGCCTACGAGCGGAGGAGGCAAGCTGTTATTCGTATCACGTGATCTACAATTAAGAGACCAACTGCAGAGTAGACAATCTGCTTCCTGTTTATATTGGCACGCATACGCCCGGTGTACATGAATGGTCATATGATATATATGATAGGCGTCTTAGTATGGACGGAGATGGTTTTTGTTTCAAAACGCCATTTTGAAATGAAAATGGATTAATGTGGGTGTAGCCTGAGGCAAGTAATCTAGTGTTTATAGCTGCTATGATGTAATGGATAACAGGACCTAGCTTGTGTAGCAGATGTTCCACAATGTTAAATGTAACTGTAAGAGGATAAAAAGTATGAAGTGTCGTCGTAAAATTGCTGCTGTTGCTCATCGACCAGCAAGCTTCAGATTGGTGCCTCTGTTGGTGATGTGAACAACAACTTTTCAGCATTCCAGGAAAATTTAAACCAGATTAAGGAACATGTTATCATCACAATAGTGAAGACAGAAACAAGAAGATGATAATGGCTTGGCTTTAATTGTTACAGATGTTTCAGGATGCAATGTATGGGTAAGAGGAGAATAAGTCAAATTATAAATATGAGAATATACTGCCCGGACAATACGTCTGAGGAAGTGAGAGCGGCTCAGAGATTTTTAGGGCGCTGATATACACCAGTGGTCAAAAGTTTGGACTGGAATGAGTAAATATTTTGTGTGGCTTTAAAGAGATTTTGATAAAGATGAATAGAACGGGTTGGGAGGTAATTCCCAGGGCTCAGTTTATTTCTGAATCGGAATGTTTTCAGGGAGAAATTAAATTGTAGCTTTCTTTCGGAATTTAGGTGGAGCACCGAGGCTCTTGAAGAAACCTCTTTTGGTTGACTGATGAGGACTTGAAAATCAAAAATATTTTCTATTTCTTATTCGCTTCATAATTCCATACGTGTTATTTCATAGTATTCTAAAGTAGTAAAAAAGAAAATAAAATCCCTTCTATAAGCAGGGGTGCACAAACTTTTGACTGGTAGTGTATTGTAAAAACAGGAAGGTGAGAAGAGTTAGCAGTGTTATTACGTAAACACACTTGGCACAACATGATGCGTTAGAAGAGCATTCGGGATCGATGTACTGATTTCAGTTACGCGTACTCTAGGAAACAATAGACAGCTTTTTATTTATTTATTTATTCTTTTTTTATTACAAAACTCCAGTTCATCATGATGTAAAGTGATTGTACAGTTTTATGGTTTTTGGTCCCTTTAGATTTGGTAAAAGTTGGATAAAATGGCTTTAAAAAGTATGAAGCACTGAAATAAAACCACATCATCAGGCAGACTTTTCAGTGGAATAATGAACGATTAGTGTTTTGAGAGGAAAAAAAATTGCTTAAATGAAGAGCGTGCGAGAGAGAGAGAGAAAGAGAGAAAGAATGTTTTCCTGGTTAGAAAATGTGAAAATCATCCCTCCATCTTGACCTAACCGAGGATCGGCGCTCACAGTAGAAGGCAGGTGCATTTGGACACTTTCTCGTGGCTGAGCAGGCCGAATTGGGACGTGGCCACGTTTTGGATCAGGTTCCAGAACTGTTTGAAGGAAATTCCCTCTCCATCCTTCACCCCCATCTGCCTCAGCACGTCCCCGAACCCTGCGTCCGACCCCCCAACCTGAAACGCAAAGTCATGACACGGTTGCACTACAAGGTCACACACTGTTAGTCACAACATGTTATGGTTACTATAGTAACAGCCTGCACAGGGGCGTGTACGGCGGCTGTTCCACATAAAAACATGTCTAATTGTTGATATGGGTTCAGTTTCCTGTGAAGAGATGTTTATTTAACATTTAGGGATGGAACCTCAAGCGTCAGCGCTTTGTAACGTCTAATGTTAAGATTTCTGACAGCAGAGTCTTCGAGATGTGGTGCTTTGTCCGTTTTTTGGTAAACACGCATTAAATAACTATAGATGGAGGAAAAGTACCACGTGACTTTCTTTAATAAATCAATACTAACAGCAGTCAGTCAGTATAACCTGTACTACACACACACACACACACACACACACACACTCGACCACATGCTTTACATTCAGTGTGTTCACTCGTAACAGTAATGTTGCACCGTTGTAGTTTCTGTGTCTCAGTACAGAGACGTTACAGTCGGGACACGATGTAATCCCAGAGAATCTGAACACAAACCTCACGTCAGAGTTGACAGAAAGATGATCTCTCACACTGTAATGTTTGCAATTTATTAAAAAATGAATGTACCGGATTTTTAACCAGGGAAAACAAAAACAATCCTAAACAAAGTTCCTGTTTTTTAGATTCTTCTACATGGTTTCTTTTCTTTCTTGTGGTCGGCGCTTTTTTTCCTTCGCTGTTTGTTTCTTTCTTGCTTTCTTTCTTTCCTTTTTTTTTTTTTTTGCGCTTCATTCTTTCTTGCTGTCTAATTTTCTCTTTCTTTTTTCTTTATTTACGCCTGTTTTGTTTTTTCTTTCATTCTTTCTTGCCCTCTTTACTTTAGTTTGTTCTTTCTTTTTGTTTGCGTTTTTTTTCTGTTTGTTTGTTTCTCGCTTTCCTTTTCTTCCTTTCTTTTTGCGTCTTTCTTTCCTTCTTGCTTAGTTTGCTTTTTCTGTTTGTTTACTTGTTTGGTTCTTCTTTTCCTCGGGCGCTCTGGGTACAATTTTTTTTTTTTTTTTTTTTTTTTTTTTCCCCCCCGTTATTTTAAACAAAATTTTACATCGGTTTTTTTTCTTTCTGTAAATTTGACAAACATTTAGGAGCCTAAGTGATCTCCTGTAGCTGTGTGGAATGAAATGACACCACATCTAACTAACTTAGTTAAACATGAAATTAGATTTTTTTTTTTTTTTTTTTTTTTGTCCCAAGTCGATTTTATTCTGACAAACAGACAGTAAGATTTTTGTGACGGTGCAGAAATGCTTTGACTCCATATCTGAAACAGCAGTTCAGCTTTTACTTCAGTGGTTTTTACATTTTGCCTTCTGGACCTGGAGTCTAACAGCAGTCCTGATTATACCATTATTACAGAGACAATATTATTATATACCGATTCTCACTTTTAGATTTTCCTAAAGCTCGATTCTCTAAACTGGATGTGCAAAATTTAAAACCAGTTGTTGAAACAAGTGAAGAAACACGTGTAATATTTCAGTACAATTGTGGGAACGTCTTCAGTAAAGCTGACTGTCATTAAACGCACTGTAGGCTGGCAGACGTTTCATGCTCCTATACGGTGCGTCTCCTGATCTTACGTCTGTATGATTTCTTGTTTCCTGTCACCGAGTATTAAAATTCGATTGACATGTTAACACTGCTGCACAAAATAGCTGTTTAATTGTCTTGTTTTATGACCCTGTTGCAAAACCCTGTGTTCATCTCAAGCTGTCACCATTTATCATTCTTTTGTTCAGGCATTTTTTCCTGCTTTTTTCCTTTCCAGAAATTCCCCGTGAGGCCGGAGGCAGCCTGCCGCGACACGAACTGAAATGCCAGGCTCTCTCTAAAGCGCGTTCTCCTGCTCAACCAGCCCGAACTCTTTCCTTTCTCGGTTCGAGCCGTTTCCGTTGACACCCTCTGACACACGTTTAAATCGACCCCGAACGGGGGAAAAAAATAATAATAAATCCACGTAATGAAATGACAACCCGGACAGTTTAGAGTTTCCAAACAGGGATCTGCGGCCACACCCTGCGAGCGTGTGTCGAGTATCTGGGCATGTTCTGTACCTTGACGAGGTTGGGCAGCTGCGAGGAAAGGAGACTCTTGAATTCATCTGCCTTGAGCGTGGAGCTTTTATCACCCGAAGCCGCGTGGAAGTTTGTGACCAGAGTGTTGATGGCCTTCTCAAGGTCTGAATACTGAAACAGAGAGAGGATTTAGCTTTGATGCTGTCCTCAAGAGTCTCAAAAAAAAAAAAACAGAGTAATTGTTTCATAGAGGAAAAGGAAACGTTTTAATGGAGGAAACGCACACATAATACTTGTTTACTTATCCTCATAGCTTCAATACAGTCTTAAAACAGTTGACATTCAAAAACCTGGCGCATCACCTACACGGCCATACCAGTAATACCTGCAAGTCGAGCCCTGACAGCCCCGCCCCCATACACTATTTACCCACGGGACACACCTGAGCCTGAAAACATCGCCTCCTGATCTCTCTAGGTCATGGATGGGAACGACGGCGCGGTTTAAACCGGTCGAGCCCGGCCTCAGCGCCTCACACACACGGACAACGGAGGCTAAGACCCGCTGGAGCTCATCGTCGGCTCAAAACCGGCTCTTTAGCTAAACGGTCGCATTGTTGCGTCTAATGTCAAAGCCCTGGGTTCTAATTACTGATGTGAACACAGCTATTAGGTTTTCCATTCAGTGTGCGGTTTTGAAAAGCTGCAGCTCTGCCATTTGCTCCATCGTTGCATCCACACGCACGGCCCAGACGTTGCCACGAGATGCTCATTTCCAGCTCGTCTTAAACCTGGTGTGTTGGCACAAAAACAAACGGACAAACCGGATGTTTAGAACGTAACACGTCGCTGCAAGAGCGAAGAATCTTGCCAGAATATACGCCAATCCTACAATCTATCTCAAGAAATTGCAAACCAGGGCTGTGAACTTTCCATGTTGTCCGGAATGTAAGGTTCAGATCGTTATAGCAACGCGTGTAGGAAATCTACAACATATTTAAAACTACATTTGCAGGACTTGATTAAAGCCAAGGTTTGAGATTAAGAGTTAAAGATTAAAAAATGTCGCATGGTCTTTTTCCGGTCCTGTCCAGTTCGAGTGATCCTGTGCCCAACATAACTTCAGATTCCTCTTCCTGGCTGATGGGAGAGGAACCCGATGTGGACTTCTGCTGTTGTGGCTCATCCGCTTCGAGCTTTGTGCCGCCGTTGCTTTTCTGCTCACCACGTTTATACAGAGTGATTATTTGCGTTCCCGTAGACTTCCTGTCAGCTTGAACCAGTCTTTCTCCCGTCATTTTTTTTTTAAGCCTCTCATCAACAAGGCATTTTCATCATCCTCTAGAGGATAAGCAATAAAAAAATAATAATAATCCCAGGAGAGCTGCAATTTCTGAAATACACGGGACCAGCAAGTACACCACGCTCGAAATCAGGTTTTTTCTCATTCAGACGTTTGACGTGAACATTAGCCGAAGCCCTGTGTCTGACACCGGAGAACTGCATGAATGAGCAGGTGTTCCTAATAAAGTGGACGGGGTGTGTACTCGGATTTGACATGAAATCATGTCGGCCCCGTTTTTTTTTGTTGTTTTTTTTTTCCCTTTATCCAAGCTGACCGAAGCGACCCAAATTCTCCGCGTTCTCTAAAGGAATGCAGATGAACTGAGTGATTCCTCATGCTTTCCGTTTCCACACACACACAATGGAGAGCCGCCCAGTGGAGCATATGGCCTCAATTAACATGATTGGTATGAATTCAGGAAATGCAGAGGGTCAGATCCACTAAAAGGCGCTGCGGCTGTTTCTCTGACACTCCTTATAAAACTTCACCTCATCTCACTCCATCTGATCAGCGCTTTATCACATTAAAAAGAGCTCCAGATTCGACCGGAACGCTGGAATTGTAGACACTTTAGGAACATTTCTCAACACACACTCGGAAAAAAGTTACGCAGATGAGCGTGTGTGTGTGTGTGTGTGTGCTCAGTAACGCTGATCCTCAGAATTATGAGACTTTATCTGGTCCAGAGAGAATTCCCGCCATGCCTACTGTAGTTGACACGTAGCTATGTTGACGCAATTTCGGTACCTGTAGAAGTTTCAGAAGAAGCTCTTCATGAACAAGGCGTAAAATAGTTGGTAAAAGTTTGAGCAGGCATGAAAAACAAATTCTGACATGACAACGGTGCCTTGTTTCTCTGATCTCTTGAACAACTTGGATTTTAGCAAAGCATCGTTCTCAAACACTTTTTTTCTTTTTCTTTTTATCCCCTGGTGGACTCTCATGGTTTTCTTCTAAACGTGCATAAGAAGGAAAAGCAAGAGCCGTTACCTGTTCCGCCATTTCAGCCGCTCCTTTCTCCTTCTCTTCAGCAATTTGGTGCTCGACCTTCCTCCGCTGCTGTCACATCTTGGCTGAGATCCTGAATCCTCCCACTCAGGGCAAAAAAAAAAAAAAAAAAAGTACAACCCACCACCTACAATGTCAGTATGCTATGGAGGAGGGAAAAAAACACACTCCTGTAATTTGATGCTTTGGGACTGTAAAGTGGACGGGGCGGAGATGAGTGCATAGCCTACTATTTTCCTTCTGCTCTAGCGTTCCAGAGCGGAGCAGAGGACACACACACACACACACACACACACACTGAGTTCCTCACATCTGGAAACTCTCAGCAGAAAGTTGGAACACATCTCTGTTGTTTTTTTTTCTTTCTTCTTTTTCTGCAGAAGCTTGCATGACAAGTACAGACCGACTGGAGCTGTGAATCTTTTCTGCGCCTTCACATCCCGACTCAGAAACTGACTTTCTCCAGTTTACACGCAGACTCTTAACTAGATTGCACACGTTAATTACATAAAACTATTAACCAACGATATTAAATGAGATTCGGTTTCCCTAGGTCATGCTGTATCTTTATAGGAACAGGAAAGACGTGGCCACGTAAACTGAGCTGCGAACAGATCTGAGCCAACTCATCAAGGGTTTTGTCAGCGTTGAAGCTACAAAAACTAGGCGTGGTGGAAAAGAGTATGGTGTCCAAACCGATGACAATGTCCCCACACCCACTCCACTGCGTGCTTGATAATCCGAAGAGATCCTTTAGCGATACAAAAACAACCAGCATGTAGTGTCAGAACATTTTTTTTTTTTTTTAGTTAAAGTTCCAGGCTGAAATGAAATCCTTAAGAATGAGACGAAATCACAAATCAGGGCTGAGCGGATTGTTTGGTATATCAGTTTTGATTTGTGGTTGAGGAGAGCCGTGCGTTTATTTATTCAGCATTCAGTTTATTATTCAGCACACGAGCTTGGCCGGACTGAATAACAATCCAGCTGAGTAGATCTAAAGATCCTGCTTAAAAACCCAGCAGTCACAGCTTGCAGCAGGAATCAAACTCACAACCACCCGACCGGAGCCTAGAGCCCGCTAGCCGCTAGTCTAGAACTGCTGAGTCACCGCCGCTTACAGAACGAGAAAAACAAAACATCATACTGACTTTGACAGAGCAGATTTTTTTTACTCCGTGCAGTACGTATCTCTTTAAACGTAACACGTTCCACATGCTTCATATCTTTACCGGTGGAGCGACACACAACTAGCACGTGCTACACTAAAACTCAGCTAATTAGCATGTCAATGAAAATAAAGAAGCGCTCATTAAAAGCAATGGAAGAGAAGAGGTCTGTGGCTACACACAATCTTCTCCTAACTAGGAATTTTAACATTCTCCTCATTAACGCATTTAGGTAGCTAGCTCGGGTTGAATTACGTTACCTTGTGTGCTTTCCAAGAAGCGCTAATGCTTGAAAACAGGGCAGTTTCTGATCGTTTGGTGGCCCTTAGGGACAATTTTCTCATTTGTCAGACCAGTCATATTATTTTATATGCAAAAACGAACCAAATTTATACTTCATTATCTTTGATGGCTTAAAAAGCTACTGCTGTCATAGCTAGTGGTAGCAAGCTAGCAAGGTAAAATGTATAGCTTAGCACTTCTTACTCTAAATGCTAGCTAGCTAGTTTGTCACAAACTTTCTTTTATTTTAAATATACCAACAAGTTCCAGCAAGAAAGCAGAAAAATGACTAAACACCAGTGAATCAGCATTCATTCCTTATGGGTGTTTTTGGTCTGTTTTTTATTATCTGCTTTATTCTTTTCTTTTTTTTTTTTTTTTTTTGTTCTCTGCGTTTTTGACCGTACATAGATGAGCGCCTCATTTTCACCACTTCTTCATGATCTTCTGATTTGATTTATTTTATTTATTTACATAAATGTATTTCCTTTTCACACCTGATACATAAACCCTTTTTACCAACTACATTTATTTATTTATTTTTAATCACAGAGCCCCCTGGGGTCACCCAGGGTGTCTTTCTGTGTGGAGTTTGCATGTTCTCCCCATGCATGCGTGGGTTTCCTCCGGGTGCTCCGGTTTCCTTCCACAGTCC
>JAQQZR010000021.1:2350639-2363513 GCA_030068235.1 Notoglanidium macrostoma | reverse complement strand
AGAGAGAGAGAGAGGGGGAGAGAGAGAGAGAGAGAGGGGGAGAGAGAGAGAGGGAGAGAGAAGGAGAGAGGGAGAGAGAGAGAGAGGGAGAGAGAGAGAGAGAGAGAGGGGGAGAGAGAGAGAGAGAGGGAGAGAGGGAGAGAGGTAAGGGAGTGACCGTTTATGGGTGTTTATAAAATCAGTAATAACATGAACGGACCTGATTTCTGGGTGTTCCACAAATTTAAATGTAACCGTGAATCGCTAAAATAAAATCATTTTTAATTGAATTATCTTTAAACCTCTTCATGTTGCGCTGTTAAAGGAATAACTGACTGACGTTCGGCGTCAGCGCACGCCTGTGCGTTTCCCTCCCGACCTACACGATGGAGCTGCTCACACCAGAGGCGGTATTTTCCGACCTCGCCTGTCGGTCCACACTGATGCCCATTCCATGCTGTTCACACTTAAAAACGAAAAAGTGCCGTTTTGTTTTGTTTTTTTAAATAATGTGTTTTCTAGCTGAAGCACTTCACACGTAAATCGCTTGCATCATAAATGTAATATAGTAATGCATAAATATAGTCAAAATTACTCCTAACAACAACAAAAACACCTGTCGGATCGTTATATGAAGCCCGTCTGACTTCCTAACATGCGATTCGAATCCATTTCCAGTTCACCCTGTATCCGACATGTTTTCTCCAATATCCAGTCCACTGGGTTTATTTTTCCCGATAGCGACGCCGGCATCTCTACCAGTTATCTTACATTAATCTTTCAATCTTACTAGTTTAATCAAACTAGTTCTATAACAGCACCATTTCTACGTTTTAAATCCAAGCAGACATTTCTGCGCTCTGTACACAGTGTGCGTGGTGTTTGGGACTGAAACGGGCAGATGTCAGCCAGATGTTGGGTCTGTCTGCATGATGACCTGTCCTGGTCAAACTGAGAAAACGAAGTGAAAGGCATTTCTCCTTTATAGGAGCTGAGAACCAGTAAATGCACCGGGTGTTGCTGCTTTAATCCGCTCTCATTCACTCTCGGTTCAGGATTCAGTACGAGAGCTGAGGGTACTTATTGTTATTCTTCTTCTTATTATTATTTTATTGATTGTTTATTTAGAGAGAACTTTTCAACCGATGTAAATATTGCCTCGTGATTTTCAAAGGCATTTCCATGATGCATGTTCACGTATGTGTCCCAGCTCATAAACACCGTGTTGCACTTAAATATATATATATATATATATAGAGATAAATGTACTTTTTTTTTTATATTTTAAAAATTGCTTTTATTTATGGGAAATGCTTTTGTCAGTGATGTATTCTAGTTATTATTTTGAACGGATTTTTAAAAACATGCTAGAAATATTGATATCGGAAAATAGCGTTATGAGCATTTATCCGGATTATTTATAATTGATCCTGCTGTCGGTATCGTGTTGTGCTGTAGCTCCGCGCCGCTCCAGACCGACCTGCTGTCGGTGTTTGTGCTGCGTGCGCAGGACGTCGGACGTTAGATTGATGTCACGTGATGATTCTGTGATGATTTTGTTTCATGTGCACGATTGAACCGCTGTTGGACACCCCGCCATCTCTCCTGGACGTCTCCGAGCTCCTTATCAAAGCCCGAACCGTCTCCCTCTCGAGCGCGCGCTTCTTGGGAAAGCTGAACTTTAGATGTAAATGATATTTATTGATACAGCGACGGACTCTTGATGCTGCGAGGGAATGAACGGCGCTTTTGTGCGGCATCACAGGCGCCGGCTGTCGGATCACGTTACAGCGGTTTTTATCAGACCTCGAAATCACATTTCCTGTTTTTACAATGACTTTCTTTCAAGCCCATGAGGAATAATGAGCTAGGGTTTCCCAAGATGTTCTCTGTGTTTGTTTCATCTTTAGTCTCCTCTTCGAAGGACGTGATCATGAACCCCGCAGGAGCGCTGTTCCAGGAAAATACTCCACGGTAGGGAGGAAGGATGAGGTGCAACGCCAAACGCAGTTCCTGTTATCTGGAAGCTGATTAGTTTACAGAAGCAGCCCGTGCTGGAGTGTTTTATTCCTCTCATACCGCAGCCTGCAATTCCACTGTTATTATTGATTAAAGAAGCAATTTTCTGTCGGTTTCTGTAATCACGGACGTTTTACCGGCTGTAAACAGTCGCTCACTCGCCAGACAACAGACAAAAAAACACAACGCAGTTCGTCAGGACGACTCGCGTGTTGCACCTGGACACTGTGTCCCACGCAGGACAGCGGTGTTACTGCGGCACGGAGCCGACGGAAACGCTGACTGATGCATCAGCAGCAGATATCCTCCAATCCTCCGAGCTATCAGAACTGGCTGTCTGTCTGTCTCTCTCTCGCTGTCTGTCTCTCTCTCACTGTCTGTCTCTCTCTCGCTGTCTGTCTCTGTCTCTCTCTCTATCTCTCTGTCTGTCTCTCTGTCTGTCTCTGTCTCTCTGTTTCTGTCTGTCTCTCTGTTTCTCTCTCTGTTTCTCTCTCTGTCCCTCTGTCTCTCTGTCTCTCTGTCTCTGTCCCTGTTTGTCTCTGTGTTTGAAGCTGTTTGCAGTGTTGTGGTTTTCTGAACACTGGTGCTGTGTATGATGAGTATATGATCTTGGGGGAAAAAACCTCAGTGGTTGATTTAGGGGTGGTAAAATGGTGTACACAGAGGAGGAAATGTAACTGACCCGGTTCCGATTATCTGGGTGAAGGGAAAAAAAAAAGAGAAGAGGAGGCAGAGCCATGAAACCGCTGACTCGGGTGAAAAAGTTATTTTGTTTTGTTTCTTTTTTGTGGCTTTTTTTAATGAATAGTGGGTTTGTTCTATAGAGGCAGATGGTTGAGTCTTGTGTGTGTGTGTGTGTGTGTGTGTGTGAGTGTGAGTGTGAGCGAGACAGTGTGGTTTGTTCTTCAAAATGGACATGTTTCTTTGTTTTCTGAACTTTATATCCATGTGCGCTCTCTGTCTCTCTCTCTCTCTCTCTGTCTCTCTCTCTGTCTCTGTCTCTCTCTCATGTCTTGTTTTAACTCTTCCCAGGATGTTCATGTGATTCTAACTACAGGCTGTTTTTCCCCTCAGTTCAGCCGGACAGCACATCTGCCCCTGCACGCTAACTGCAAGTGCGCTACGTGTCTCCTTGATTTGCTTGTAGCAGAAAATTCTGACGACGTTTGCTATTAATTTTCTGTAAGAGTTGCTCAACAAAGAGAAGCATCTGTATGTCGTGGAGACGGTGAAGTCTTCTGTAAGGAGATGTTTATTTAACACTTGCGGAAGGAGTCGGTACGTTTACACTCTCTAGTTTTTAACCTGACAAGCTGCAGTAGTTTAGTTTTATTAACTTCAAGAGAGGAAAAGAGGACGGAGAGGGGCGAGAGCGACTGTGTAACCTGTTCCATGGACGTCCCAAACTTGAAATGGAGCCGTAAATGGATAAAACGTATTAATCGCTCTTTGATTTTGAAAGTTGCTGTTGTTTACTCGGTGGGGGGAAAACCCCACTCCCGAGCATGCCGGGGTTGGCCGTTGATCATTTTCCGATTGCAGCGCAGCCGCAAGCAGATTTAAATAGCAGATTTTTTCTTTTGGTACTCCGTTTCCACTCCCTCGAAACTCCGGCATCATTATTTCCAACTCTGTTTTTTATTAAACAGCTTTTCAAAAACAATCGTGCGGAAAGCTTTGTCACGCTCACGAATTTTCACCGCCAGGAAAAAGGTCAAAGGTCAGGTCATATGGCGCCCGTCATTAATTTGCGTTTCATACAGCGCACGTGTGTGTTGGCTGTTGGAGCGTGTGACGTTTGGTGTTTCCTCGTTTTCGACACCACTCGAACGCAGAATTGCTCAACAAGACCTCATCGACTGGAAATCCCAGAGAAATTCTGCTGACATTCCTGCAGATGTTAAAACCTCGCCGGTTAGCCGGGTTTCGTGTCGCGTATTTATATCGCGTGTTGCGGCCACGAGACCGACCACGATTAACTTCATTAGATTTTAGTACAGGTTTTATAACTGCTCTGTTAAATTCCTCTTGTTCCAGACCCTCATCATGCCTCCTAACAAACCTCACTGCACAGCTGGCTGGAAGGATTTCAGCCTGAGTTACTGTTTCGTTTTTTTTTTTTTCCTTCTCCCTCCATGCCGATCGTGTTGCGGCTTTGTATTACAGAGTAAGAGCCATGGTGGTGAAGCGTGAACGCTCACGGCAGTTTCACACTGATTGGCGTGAGCTGTTGCGTTCCTCTGGGGGTTTACAAGACACGACACCAGCTGAGGTTAAAATTTTAAAGCCCACACCACAATAACACACCTGCTGCCAAATAATGACCGATTGAGCTTATTTCAGGGGGAATTAACGTTCTACTGTCTGGCATCTCATGTCCATTTGGATTAGGTCACGATTAAAGGAAAACAACTCGGCGGGTGTGCTGTTCCAGGAAAATAATCAGTGACAGGGATGTGTGATGCGGAGTGCCCGTCACTGCCGCAAAGTAGATCAAAGATTTTCCCTATAACGGCACGTCGCACGGTGTTTTTCTCTTCCTATACGGATTACTGTTTGTACACGACATACTTTTTTTTTTTTTTATCCATTAATAGTTACTTTTTATGCTGTGGAACATCCATGAAACAAGTTCGGTCCTGTTCTCACTCGGTGTCTGGTTTAACCTCTATTGATGCTAAAAAGACAAACAAGCAAAAACAACAACAACAAAAAAAAATGCGGCTTGTGTATTGTTACTAAGAAACCGTCCTGAGGACTTTCCTGTGGTGGAAAACTGACTGGATGTTAATATCAACGATTATACGCGTTTCCTCGTTGAACGGCATGTTTCCAAATCCGTTTGTTATGTCGCGAAGCCGCCGCATGAATCCGCGCGTCAGTCGTTACTATGGTAACGATAACGTATAACGATAACCTTGCGCCGTCGTCTGAGCCGCTGTTCTAGCAAACACTTCCTGCCCAATCCGAATCGAGAATTCAGCAGCGCCGTGGCGGTAAGACTTCGTACAAGGAGCTTCTGGTCACTGGAGCAGAAAATCAGCAGCTTGTTATAGAAGACATTTACATGAGTTTACAAGATTTAAGGCTGATGAGAAACGGAGGCCACGTTTGACTGATCAGTTGGTGGGAAAGGAACTGAGGAAGTTCTGTGTGTTCGTCTGACTCTTATTTCGTTTCCTGTGTTTCTGTGGCGCTACTGACGCCTGCAACAAACCGTAACATGTAGTGCTGTTTCTGCTTCAGTTCCAAGATGGCGTGAATGTCCTACACCTGCATCCTGTAACGATTTATGCTCACACTGTCTGCAGAAGAGGAATGGTTCCCCTTTGGGACCGGTTCCTCTTAAGAGTTCTTCCTGATCGTCTCGGGGAGCTTTTCCTCGCCACTGTCCCCTCCGGATCTAAATCTGGACTTCTTGTGAAGCTGCTTTGTGCTCATGTCTATTTTTAAACCTGCTGCGCACGTTAGATTCGTTAAATGAGTTCCACCGAGTCAAACGTTTACCACAGGTGAAATCCGTACTTTGTTCAAAATGCTAAAACGAATGCCTTTTTAGCGTTCTTACTAGATCAGCCATTTTAGGAAGCATCCTGAACTCTAATCTACACTAACGAGACGGCTTGGTGTTGTTGTTGTTGTTCTCACACACAAGCAGGTGGATGACAAACTGGGTTCAGGGATCTGCTGCGCGTGACAGCAGATTGAATTTCATTTCCCGCCACACTGATTGGGTGCTTCTCCGTGCTGCTCTTGCTGCCTTTTTTAGAGGGATTTATTCCGCACGATTCATCACGTTTGAGAACGTCAAACATCGTTACTGACGTGTTCACGGTACACGAGCGGTCGAGAAGCTCCAAAAACTGGGAAATCTTGTAGTGTTAACTAGGATTTAGCTCACTATTTGGCAAGCTACGAGCTACTGAATAGTATATTCCGTGTGCATCATTATCATCTCGCATTACATGTCAGCATGGACTCCTCGTTTGAACACCAGCGTTTGACGCACATGCTGCAAAATAACTGCAAATTAATGCATTTGCGGTGCAGCTTGAGTCAGTCCTGTGGGACGGGACAACACATGGCCTTTTCTGATTGAATCAGCAAATGTGTAACTACTGTAACATGCTAAATGCCGAATCAGGCTACAACTCATTCACCCAAGATAAAGGTGTAGGAAGACAGTTTCTTTTTCTCCTTTCAGTGCCACGCCGTCGCCTCGGTTCCTCATTTCCTCATTAATGTGTCGAGTTTCACATCTACATTCTGAAAAACGCCTCACTGCGCACACACACACACACACACACCAGGCGCTCCGGATGGAATGCCAAAGCAGGGTCTTGTGCTGTGAAGAAGTGAACAGTTTTGTGGGGGGAAAAAAGCTGTCCTTGAAACGGTTCCGCGAGGAAATGCTTCGGAAATATTTTGGCTGTGCGTTGTTTTTCAGGAATGCTCACATCTGAAGTGCTCTCTGGTGATGTAGTGGAGGATAATGAAATCTCATCTCCTGATGTCCAGAGTGCCGAAAGGAGTAGAGGAGAGTGCCGGGTGAATACGAGGTGTTGGCGGTGTTTCCTGCTTTAACGGTCTCGCTAGGAGCGCACACGTTAGCATTTGAATGGAAAATGTGGCAGCAAGTTTATAAATAAGGCAAACCGGTTCTGCAGAGTTGAAAGCTAGCGTTATTCCTGCTTGTTCCATATAGCTCGATTTATTTCCTTTTTTCAAGTAAAGTAAATGTGCAGGCCATCATGCTGTCTTGAAGTAAAGAGGGAAAGTTTATGGTTTTGTTATGACTAAATCCCACACACACACACACACACACACACACACACACACACACACACACACACAGCACATCTTCACCACTGTTGTACACAGGTGTGTGTGTGTGTGTGTGTGCAGGTTCTGGCAGGAATTTCCTCAGCCCTCATGTGTGAAGTACTCCGGTTGCGCAACATATTTCTTTTCTCGAGCAGCACCATACCAAGAGAAGTGACTAAGCTTGTAGTGTTTCGCTTCACATCATCTTATTTCAACTGCAAAACCACAGAAAACTTCCACCGAGCCGTTTTAGGCTTCTCTGCCCCGTTTGACTGCAGCCCTGGTGCGTCGTGTGCACTTCTGTGTGGCTCCTTAAGCAGAACGCTGCAGTCACGCTCCGGTACGGACCAAACCGAGGAGTCGTCTCGAACCGCTTCCAGGCGGAGAAAGAGATTCGACTCCGAAAGGAAACGAACCGAACACGTTTTTGTAGCTGCGAGCTTGCTAAACTGAGCCCAAGCACAGAGCTGTAGTGCCGCAGACATCCGAGGAGCGCTGGCTCCATGTTCTCCGTGCGCTGGTGATTTTTGCGGCTTCTGGATGCACTTGAAGGTTAATTTTCAGCCCTCGTAATTCTGACCAATGAATGAAAAAGTTTCACCCAGACGTTTTCGGGCCTAAACCGGCATTTAAGATGAAAATATCTCTTGTTGAATCGAATGCAGCACGGATCCAAACCAAGCCGACCGAACAGGCTGAAAAGCTTTTGGATGTTTTTTTGGCTCTACATCTTGTTCGTCTTGCTGCTTAGCACTGTCGCCTCACAACCAGTAGGTTTCCTCAGGGAGCTCCGGTTTCCTCCCACAGCCCAAAGACATGCAGCTGAGCTCAACCGGCTACTCTAAATCTCCCATAGGTGTGAATGTGAGTGTGAACGGTTGTTCGTCTCCGTGTTAGCCCTGGGACAGACTGGCGACCTGCCCCGGGCGTACCCCGCCTCCGGTATAGATAACGGATGGACACACACACACACACACACACACACACACAAAACTCAGGTCATTGTGTGAAACAGGCTTTAGTTGCTGCATGTTAAAATTCCCAGACTGACCAAGAAACCAGTTGAAAGGAAATGCGTGCGTTCACGTGCTATTAAAACGACTCGGAATTATAACGTGCGCTTACTGTAAAGAGAAACCCACAGAAAACGTTAAGCTCACACACGGCTGCTTTTCTGGTTCTAGATCTGGTGGAACGAATGACGAGTGAACGCCACACGACCACAAAACCTCACCACGTTCCGAGCATCTTTTAAAATAACCTCGGCCGCCTTCGACTCTCACTTCGTAAACGTTCCCCTTGCACAGCCCCTCCACTTCCTGCGCAGAATCGCACTGAAATTAATCTCCAGCTCTCGCCTTTACTCTCGTACTGAACCTGTGACTCCGTGCTGACGGATGAGGCACAATTCTGTCCGGTCTCCACATGCATGGCGTCTGAGGGCTGCCGCCGCTTTTGTTTAAGCGCCTGAACTTTTTACGTAAAAATTCAACGTTTTGACGATTTGAGAAATGTAGCGTCGATACGCCGGGGCTGTTTGGTCGCAGCAATCTCAGGCTACAGATTGCGCCTAATTGAAAAGCATGTGGTCCGAGTTAAAGAGGAGGTCCGTATGCAGAAGCGTAAACACAAATAAAAGCGCTTAAAATGGTCTGCATTGAGAAGTGGAGTGCAAAACCTTATTACGCCAATCTCCGTCTTCTAAGAGACCAGAACTTTCTTTCGCTCCTGAGACGCCGAACTCGACCGAGGAGCTATTTTACGTTGTGCGGTTTTTGTTTATGGCAAAACTGAGCTGAAAAGCATACAACATAAACATGGCCGAAGTCGTTACAGGTAGACACCTAGTACTGTTGTTGTTGTTTTTTTTGTTTTGTTTTGTTCTGTTTTTTCCAGGTGAGCCTGCACCGGTGTATTAATTGTAGAGGAGCTGCTGATGATGAACAGTGTTGCACTAATTAAACAGAGTGTTTAAAGTTAAAATAGAACTGATGCTTATATTTATGCCTTTTCTTGAAGGGTGCCAATAATTCTGTAGTTGGATATTTTGTAGAGAGGTTTTCTGAATAAATCTGTATCATTTATCTACCTTGTTCTGCAACACGCCTATCCGAGGTACGGATATCTCCTCATCGTCACGTTTATAGCTAGCTGTTATATTCAGCTGTTCGTGAATATTTGACCATGTATCCGTCGAAGAAATTCACCAGCTTCCTTTAGACTCTCGTTATAACGGAGTAAATGGAGCTTCTGTCCGCGTGTCAGCGTTGAGCTCAGCAAACACGTCGCACAGCACATCAGCAAGAAAAACCACTGCGTGACTGCGGCGCAGTCAAAGCGC
This sequence comes from Notoglanidium macrostoma, assembly GCA_030068235.1. Classification (NCBI taxonomy): domain Eukaryota; kingdom Metazoa; phylum Chordata; class Actinopteri; order Siluriformes; family Auchenoglanididae; genus Notoglanidium; species Notoglanidium macrostoma. The sequence continues at coordinate 2,354,350 of JAQQZR010000021.1, read as the reverse complement.
GCGGCATGCTTTTTAGACTTGTTGACGCGTGTCCGTTTCGCACGTGAGCCGTGGTCTCGGGTTCTTTCTGGTTCCTGTTTTATGACGTTCAGGAATGCGAACGGGAGAAAACTGGCCTGATCTTTTCACCACCGACGAGGTTTGTTCAGTCCTTGAGTGTACCGACTTTTGGAAAAGACCTCATCTGTGACCTGAAGAAAAAGAGTGATCAGTGTGGACACTCCTGAGGTAAATCTGTCACGCCGGCGTCATCTCTCGACACGACAGTTAAGCGCCACCGGTGACACTTCGTTTAGTGCGTCATTTCACAGCTGAAGAACCGTTAACGAAACAACAAGCTGTTAAAAATAGCAGCACTTTTACACCCCTCGAATTCTCCAATCAGAAGGCGTTGATTGATTTTCCGTACAGCTCCGGCTGTAGCGTCATATCGACGAGCTCATTCTAGCACGTTATCGTTGCTATAGCGACGCAGGCTATTTGATCGCGGATGACTGTTGCTAGCGATAACAGGAAATGAGCTAACTTTTAGAGTAACTCTAAACAGATAAGCATTCCGGAGCCCCGCTCACGCCGTGACGAGTAATGATTAAAACGTGGCCATGTCGTAACTAACACGAGGGAATCGTTAGGTATTGTGGGAAGGAATGAGTAAGAAGTAAGCACCATGTATGTATTATTTCCTCATCCTGTCACTAGCGGGGCTCTGGAGCTGCTCCTTAAACAGTGAAACATGGTGAGAGGTGTGACATTGCTGCGGTATAAGAAGAATAAACTCTTGCTGTTACAGGACAATTAACAGTAAATCAGCTTCACATCAGCACGCATCACTCTGCTTGTAGTTCTAAAAGTACTAGTATGCTAAGATACCCACAACAGTGTCATATTATTGTGACAAAATTAATCAGAAATGTGTAATAATAATAATAATAACAGTTTTATATTCAGTGCATGCAGTCAAAAATCAGAGCATAAACACCATCTGATATTCTTCTTCCTGTGCTGCGTCGTCTCTCCATCGCTACAGCTGTGTGCTTCACTCTGACCCAGTGGGCCTGCGGGCGTGCAGTGATCTGCTTCTCCGCGCACACACACAGGCGCACACACACATACACACACACACTCTCACACTGCTGCACTTTGAGGACCGGATGTTCCCATCAGTTTTGTCACATTAAGAGCTTGAGGTCCTCGTGTTCACATGCTTTTATTTCTTTACCACATTTTACAATTACAGTTGCACGCACACACCCACACACACACACACCCTGGTTTGGCTCTCCTTATGAGGACCGGCCACTGACGTAATGATTAATGCAGCTAATTAATGCTGCACCTTCGACCTAACCTTAACCTCAGTAATGAAAAGGAAACTTTTCGGCTCTTTTACTTGTGTGTATTTTTTGATTTATTTTATTTTTTTTTTTAAATAAAATCTTATGAGGACCATCCAAAATTCTCACATTTTACTGTCCTTGTGAGGACATTTGGTCCACATAAGGATATAGACACACACACACACATTGGCCAGATGTCCTTATAACCACTTAATGTGACAAAATGACGTCCTTATGAGGTCCTTGACTTTACATTCATTTATTTTACAATCAAATTGTACTATATTTTGGTGATCCATCATATTTATACACACACACACACACACACACACACACACACACACACACACACACACGCACGCGCGCGCGCGCGCACACAGCTGTACTTTCTCCTGAGTATATAATCTAACAGAATTGACTTGAGGTCCTCATTTATACTTTGGCACAATTTATTATATTTTGGAGGGAAGTCACACTTATGTGCACACACGCGCACGCACACACGCGCACGCACACTTACACACCCACAGTTATTATCATTTTTTCTTGTGCTCTGTAATCAGCAGCCTATTGTTATTTGAAGTGTTTCGGCTCCACGCTTCTTTCTTTAGCTGACCGCAGAACCGTGTTGGACACGCTGTTGCTCAGCCATCACAAAAGCCAATAAAACCACATCATCTCTGTCTTTCCACAACACTGTGCATGTAGTGCATGCATGTGGTCACCGGAAGCGTATAAAGCCGTGCTCAAATGTCTGAGCGTTTAAAAGGTTAAAGTCAATAATAAACCTGTTCTCAGAGCTCGAGCGCTTCGTGTTCTATTAATAGAGCTGCTGGGTTTAAAAAAAAAAAAGCCAAACGTACAGCAGAAAATAAACATACGGTGCTGCAAGGCTCCTGTCGTTAATGAGTGAGGGAAGGCTTCCAGGTTTAATTATTGCACAAGCAAAACCGTCATGCTATGCTAATATAAGCTACTGTTCGGTTGATTAGCGCATGCAGAACTAACAGTGGAGGTCGTTGAACCCGGCTTGCGGTCACGTGTGAACCGTAGCAACCGTGATGAGGTCCAGGTTATCGCTGGCCACTGCGATAGTGTCCGTGCTCTCCGGATTTCCTCACATTGCCATACGAGAACAGCGGGTTGTTATCGTCAGCGCCGATCCTTCTTCCTCGTTCCCCGAGCCATATAAAACACGGACCAGCATGCCAGCTTAATATAGTTAATGCGAAACACATCGTTAAAAGTATTTCGAAACAGGATAAAAGTCTCTATGATTTTAACGCCTGAGATATTAAAAAAAGTCCCAGAAACATGTGTACAGCTGTGGCTTCGCTCTTCATGTCCTCCTGCTGTTCCACATAGCTAGCTGCTTAGTGGACTAGTGCATCGTCGGCATCTCAATAATTTTACATATAATCATTTTAATAACAATTTTAAATAAATAAATAAATTTATGCTCTGAGGCTAAAATTTCCAGGTATGGCAACATCCTGCCTTAATTTGCATATTGCCTGTGATTGGTTCAAGCCATAGAGCCTGTTTTGTGACATCACATGCTCGTAAAAATACACGCACAGAAGTATTGAGAAAATCTCTCTCTACGTTGGAGAAATGTATCTTGAGTACATTAAGGACTAAGCTAAACAGTGTTAAGAAGAACGGAGGTGCTGATTGGCCAGAATGAGTTTATAATTTTCTATGACAGCAGCTCGCAGTTTCCACACTCGGGCTTGGCTTTTGCACCTCTTTTTCTCCACCCCTTTCCATCAGCAGACCTGCTGAAGCTGCTGGTGTTTGCATGCTTTGTGAAAGACCCACATGAGGAACACGGCAGTAAAGTTGTCGTTACCGTGTTGTTCTTTTTAAAGAAAGTTTCCACTGTTGTTTCTGCTGGTTAACATGTTTATGAATAATTTGTCAATTAAATGTTATTACTGATAATCGGTGTCTCATCAGCAGGCATTTCAAAGCGATTAAACGTGTTTTGTATAAAATGCCGCAGGTGTAAACACGCCTGGATCGTTCAGTACTGCAGCACTGGAGTCGAGTCACTGCTGTGTGTAAATAATTTAAGGAAATGCAGTTTATTTTTAATGTATTCATCAGTTTTGTTCAGTGTTTTCTCTCCTTTAGAGGTGTGTGGCTTTCTTTCTGAAATCATCTCAATACATGAGCAACTATCTACTGCATTAAAAACCAGCATCAGTTCAGTACATACGTTTTATTAGTTGCAGTGCAATAAAGTGGGAAAGAGTACGGTCATTTTAATTTACGCAAAAATGTTCACATTGTGGTTAGTGTGACTGACAGATCAGAGGCCACGCCTCCTTTAGTGTGACTGACAGATCAGAGGCCACGCCTCCTTTAGTGT
>JAQQZR010000021.1:2312057-2322761 GCA_030068235.1 Notoglanidium macrostoma | reverse complement strand
GTCAGTTTGTCTGTCTGTCTCTCTGTCTGTCTGTCTATCTGCCTCTCTGTCTGTCTGCTTGTCTGTCAGTTTGTCTGCCTCTCTGTCTGTCTGTCTGTCTGTCTGTAAGTTCATCTGTCTGTCTGCCTGTCTGTCTGTTTATCTGCCTCTCTGTCTGTCTGTTTGTCTGTCAGTTTGTCTGTCTGTCTCTCTGTCTGTCTGTCTATCTGCCTCTCTGTCTGTCTGCTTGTCTGTCAGTTTGTCTGTCTGTCTGTCTGTCTGCCTCTTGGTCTCTGTTTGCGAGGACCACTTTATGATCACAGCATGTTTCATTTTCAGAACTACAGAGCGAAAACTGTACACACCATCATGTTAATTTATTAGAGCCATTATTATTAGTAGTAGTAGTAGTTTTACACTAAAATTTACACTCACTCAGATGAAGGTTTTAGCAGTGTAACATTGCAACAAAAATGTAAGTTATTTATATTTGTGTTCTAGCTATGGAGATTTAGATGAACCCCTATCCTTTCAGGTGACATGTCAGTTAGACTAACTATAAAAACATTAATACTAATTGACTGTAATGTGATTTTAGACAAGCAGTTTGGTCGTGGACTCCTTGGATACAGGCTCCACTTTGAGAATCGTGGCTACAGACCTTGAAATTCTGCTTTTCTTTCACTTTATTTAAATGGTCTTATATTACTGTCTTTCACATATGACCTTATCAAACAAAACTGATAATGATCAAGTTGGATCATAGTCCCAGAATGCATTACAACGCAGTGGTGCTGAATTGCAGCAGAGACTCGGTTCGGCTTGGCTAGTTAGCGATCTACGAGGTGATGAGAATGAGTGCTGAATGGTGTTAGCATGAAAGCTGATCAATTCAGCAGAGAGTACGGGTGAATAAAGCGCCGCTGCATCACTCTCTTTAGGTAGATCTGAAGCGAGCGCTAAATCCCACTGCACCGCTGTCATCAGGTAATCGAGTGGCATTATGGGTACGATTGCACAAGAGTACACGCAATACGTTTGTACAATTGGAGATTACATTATAAAGTTTAATATACAAGTCATTCAGGGTGGATTTTTCCTTCAATTGCACAAAATCAGTAAAGCAAATGGACAAATTCAGTAAAAGAAATGACAATTGTTTTAATTGCATTAAAAATAACTAATAACTAAAAATAGTCACATCTATTAATGTCTGCAATAATAATACTGTGCTTTTCAAGGAAACAAATGATTAACCACAAATACCCAAAAGCTTTATGAGGCACTGGAAGGAGCAACGCTTTTAATATTCTACATACTTGTTAAAAAATAATAAATTAGACAAAAAAAAATGAGATTACTTTAAATTGAATATGCAGATATACCGATATTTAGTTGCGTTTATGCTTATTTAAGCGATAATATGTGCAGGTGTGTTTGTGTACGTACTGAAGTGATTCCTTTTCACAGATAGGACTGTTCCAGGGGAAATGTAGATGATTAATAATCGAGCAATAAATGCTTAGTGATTACGCCGTGACGCACACACGCAGCTAAACATAGAACCAGGCACGGGCTGGACTTTAAATTACATAATCAATGCCCTGATTAACCTGCATGTGAAATGGTGAACCTTTTTGTCCATTTGTAATTATTGTGTGCTTTATATTTTATTGGCACTCACAGTTCGACCTGAGCTTTCAGGGCAAAAGTGTTTCAACAAACTACAGAATTGTGCAAAAGTCTTAATTTTATAGTACAAATTTTGTTTAGATATTTATTTGACGAATTCTGTATTATTAAGTCTGTGCAAAAAAGCTATTTAGCTGTCCAAACATTACTTTTCCAAAAAACAATTTGTATTTGAAATACAATGTCAGCATCATATTATATGAGACCATGTTTTCAGACAAAAAACATAATGAAGGCTCCCGGTCTCCAAAGTCTCCAGAAAAGCTGTGACAGATTCTCCAAGTAAAACTTACATCTCATTTCTATATTTCTATACCTGGGACTATTATTAAAGCAAAGGGTCATCACACCAAATATCGTCTTTGTTTACTTTATTGCTGTTTACTGTACATTGTAGTATTTTTCTTTTAAGCAGAAAGATTTAATTTCATTATTTTTGAAGTCATCTTTACTTTACAGCATTTCTTTGCTTTTGAAGACATTTTCACAGGACTGTATGTTTTTTATAATATATAATTTATGAATCATGGACCCTACAACTTTTCTCCCAGAAACACTGGAAAACACTGTGAGGGGAAAAAAACATGGCTTTTGTAAAAAAGGAAATCATGTTCACTCACAGTATAAAACATCCATCCATTATCTTTATTCTTTTCCATCAGGGTCGCAGGAAAGCTGGAGCCAATCCCAGTTTCATTCGGGCGAGAGGCCCGGACGCACTTACAGTGCTGCTGGGAGTCAGAACGGGATTCATAAAGCAGTATTTCATAATAATGATGTCTGATTTTTCAGTAAGATTTTCTTTTCATAACGATGGAGACAGATCATTTAAGAATGATGAGAAACATGCTCAATGACCATACAAGTTCATATTTCTGGACAGAAATGAATCATTTATGTTGGATTCGCAACAGAGACATGCAGCCCTGTGCACAGTGTGCTGACTGCGTGAGCGCCAGCTTTGTAAAGTAAAGCACGTTCCTTTTGGGAATCTCAGGCCAATTGGACAAGAAATATGGTAGAATTAGAAGGACACTCAGAGAACGCAGACCTCCACCAAAGACGACTTTTCTGTGATGTGCGAATCTGCAACTACAACCACTTTATATGCTGGATTTCCAGTATTTCCAGTGGAGTCGTCATATTTCAACACTGGCTATGTTTTGTCACAATTGAACTTACTGCCATCTACTGGATTTTAAGATGAATGGCATTGTTCCGTCTCTCGCAGCACCAGCAAAACTGAAACAAAATTTGTGGATCTGCCTCGTGACTCGGATCTGCGCCAAAATTTAAATGGTTCTTTGGTGCTATACCCTGCCACCAAGTTTCATGGAAACTGATTTGGAAGGGTTCTGCTTATAGTCAAACAAACAAACAAATCAAAAACACGACCTTTTTGGTGAAAATAACTATATTTTCTGGAGTCAGTAAGGCAGTGTTTTACTCAGGCTGCTGCAGCAAACCACTGATGATAAAAAAAAAAACCAAAACCTGAACAGTGCAACTGCAGTTTGTACCTGGTTCTGTATTGTTTTGTTCATTCTGAATAATGTATTCATATCTGGTTAATATGTCTAATGTATAGTTTCACTGAAACTGGACAGCAAAAACATCTTCTGGTCTTTAACTGTCCAGTTTCGGTTGCTCAGTATTCACTGTAGCCTCAGATTCCTGTTCTTGGCCGGCAGGAGTGGAACTCGACGTGGTCTTCTGCTGTTGTAGCTCATTTGCATCAAGGTTTGATGTGTTTTCCATTTTGAGATGCTTTTCTGCTCACCACGGTCGTAAAGAGTGTTTAATTGAGTTACTGTTGCTTTCCTGTTAGCTTGAAACAGTCTATGATGATTTTTCTCTATAAACTCTTCCTCTTCTTCTTCTTCTTCTTCTTCTTATTATTATTATGTAGTAAACATATAGTGAATATCTTATCATCACAGATCTTTCCTTCAGATAAGATTAAGCTCTTAAATAAGTAGCAGGAACACTATTCCCTATCTATTGATTAAAGACTTCCTGTGAATAGTGCCATTTCTTAGAGATTTGTGACTTTAATGATGTGGCACAGACTTTACTGATTTTGGGCTTCTGTACTTCCGGACGGAGATCATTGCTGGAACCCGCTAAAGAAAATCGTCCATGTTCATGGTCTGTGGAACAAATTATTTAAATAAATCTCTATACTGAAAAACTGCGTTCGATACTAATGCCTATAATATTTAGTAATGCTTAAGTAGTAAGTAAACATTACTTACAGAATGCTCTTAAATGTACGACATCTTAACATACATGCATTAGAAGAATCCTAAAATTGAATGACATAACAGCGCTTAAGTCAATGTGGTTTGAATATTGTGTGAGATTAATCGAGATGAATTGAGATGAATGGTGTGTAGCTGCACTCACCAGGAAGAGTTTGGCTTTAATGGAATTTGGGAGAGATATTACCGTGGTAACACTTGGATATTGTTTGGTTACACCTGGCATTGTCTGTTTAACCTTTTACTTTTCATTGTTCTCTCTACCTCATTGCGTGGCTATACAGTCACAATATAAACAAACCTTATCACTAAATGCATCATAACTGTGTTTATAGTAGCTGATAATGTTCATTCACTTAATGTGAACGATGCCACGTGTGCGCACCTGCGAAGGGCGTTACGATTCCACTCGTTTAAGTGAACTGAACTCTTTTGGTTCGGTATTTTGGAAGAAATTCCACAAACGATTGTAGATTCCTAGCTGTGGTTTGACGAGGAAACCAAGGATCAGTATAGAAGCATGTGTCAGATGATATGTATATAATAATGTATATCTCAAATGACCTAAAGATGGTGATCTAAATGTAAATGACTTTGAATTCATTCATTTTTGGAGAAGTGATTCTCGTGATTCATTTTAAAGAGTCGTTCCAAAGAACAATTTTTTTTGTTAAGGTCTAAATGTTTAAATGGCACTTTAACGTAAGGGCGGGGTTAAAGATTAGCACTGGTACTGATGTAAGAGGGTGTGATGCTTGATGTCAAATGTAAACTGCATTAATCCAGTTCTAACTGATATACAGTACTGTTAAAGATTCCTTATGTGCAGCTGGGATCTGAAATATTTTCAATTTGTTTCCAACTTAATCTGCCACCTTTTACCCCTCTGTATTTCCTCAAACACCGACATAGCGATTCATAGCTAAATTAATTTTCTTGTTGCTAATGTAAGCCTAGCAAGGAACAAACAGGTTCATCAGTTACATAAAATGTTCCTTGCAACTCCAAATGACTATTTCAAAAAAAAAAAAAAAAAGTAAAAAAAAAAGAAAAAGGAAAATTGCATATGCATTAGTGAGATAAATTAGCATGAAAAGCTTGCAACTGCAGGGCATAGCTGGTATAGGAAATGTAAAATATGTCAAAATATATTTTCTAAAAGCATAAGACAGTGCACACACAGTCTCAGAAACTAGTCATACTTTTTAATAGAATTTTAAAAAATGTATACATTTTAATAGAATGAACATGAATTGAATCCACAACAGACAAATGTTACTATTTATCTCTGTAGAGTTTATTTATTTCCCCCAAACCAGTAAAATGTTAACACAACAATATAAAACATATATTTATATTTTTACAATAATTCTTTACAATTACAAGTTTTACAACATCATGAAAACAGATTAAACAAGTCACATGTATAATAATCTCTTTAAAAAATCGGCAATCGTGACATTTATAGCTGTTTTATTTTTTTTTTAGAGAACCTTGTAAGGTAGCTTAATTATGACTGCAAATTTATCTTTCCCTCCAATAAGATTAGAAGTTCTTGCCTCAGAAGCACTTTACATTCATGGGTAATAAATAGTAACACCAATTTCCATATTACTGGCTATAATACTTATGTATATTCCTGAGATCATTCGTTTTTTTGAGAAGCGGACGTCATGCACAGGTGGCGTTCACACAGTTATTCAGTCCGCCAAGATCCACAACACCTCTTTAAAATCTGTAAGAGCAAACAGAACAGTCATTAGCTTAGGAAAACATTTTAAAACATAAAGTTAAACCCTAGCTTCACACTCACCAAACCCTGTGCCAAATGTGCTTAAGTTTGTGTACATGATGACTTAAGGCAATGGTCAGGGTAATGTGTGCCAAAAGTGGCCCGGATGTAAGATTCCATGTTTAAAGTGTTTAGTTAAAATTGCGACAAAATCCCATTCTTGTATAGTTTTTTAGTTTTGGGTTAAAAGTGGCCCAGTAGGATGATCATTGCCATCATTCCCTGTTGGTATGAAGTGATAGTTGTGGATTATTTCTTATTTACTCTCAGCGCTGTTTAACTGTTGACTAACCACCTTAAAGGAACAATAAAACCAAATATACAATACACAATTAACATAATTACCCAGGAAATGTATTTATTCAGCCAGGATATGTCTGAAATCAGCTTCTTTAGTTCTGCAGTGAAGCTGCATTGCTAATGTAGCTAACAAGTAAGTAAAACACTACCATTTGAACATCCTGCTAAAAACCCAACTGAAATCATGTCCAATTGGCTTTGATATCTAAGAAAATGAACAGAAGTATGTTGAATAGCGAAAACAATACTAGAAGCCATCTTAAAACCCAACTAAAACTTCAGACACCAAACATGCCCTGGCTGATCAACTACATTTGGGGTTTGTGGGAAAACTGTGAAAGTTTTATTTCTGGCTGAATAATTCATTTAACCCTGAACTGCTGAGCTGTGTCACTGGACTGGAGTTTGGCTCACATGATGAGCGATTTGGAATAAAGGATGTGCTCAGTGAATAAATGTAAATGAACCCATATTTGATTGACTTATGGTAGGTCACTAATATTTGTCGAGCATTTCTCAATCGCATGACTGCTGCGATTTTCTCCACCCCCTCTCATGCGACCAAGAGTTGCCGACTCGTAGTAAAATGAGTCAGTGGTGGACATTTTTGGCCATTCAGTGCCATAAAAAATCATGTAGGAGTGAGCTTTGATTGCATAAGCCCTTCCCCAGCTTACTTTCTCACCACATTCTGCCTGAATAACAGGGCGAGGATGTGTCGGCCAAAGGTGTGACCGTTAGACATGGTGGAAATATAAATAAGTGGTTTATTTAAATATATTTGGTTGTCATGGATTGCTAATATCTGCTGATCCTTTAGCTAATGTGCCAAATCATTATGAAATGAGTCATTTATTGGCCTTTAAGAGTACGCAGAAAGAGTGTAAGGGTCACTTGATTGAAGCTGTTGATTAGTTTTCTTTAACAGCAGCTCTGGCAGTAGTTCTGGTTGCAAATCACAGGTTATATGAATGCGTTCTTTCTAGTACCTCATTGTGTCTTTAGTAGCAACTTGTACAGTGGACGTGTCACATAAACGGAGTTTGCGATTGTTGATATGGTGACGTTTGAGATGTTTCTTTAATATTTATGGAAGGAGTCTCCTGTGTCAGCCGTCCAACATAATCAACAGAATTTTAATGGACTGTTATAAGTTAACTAGCCTTAACTGCTCAGCTCCAACCGTCTGTGCTTCAACCGAATTGTATTTGGTTTGGATAAAAGCTGCCAGATGAGTAAATGCAGTTGGCCAGTCTTTAGTCTATGCGTAAAGCGAGCCACTCCCAGTAATTGCTCTGAATCAAAATCTACTGTACTCGAGTCATACTGAAGGATCAATTTATCATGGATGGAAAGAATTAAAATCACTCTCACAAATCCCGGGTGACTGAGAGTCAACCACAGCCTGTTTGAAAGATTGTTTAACAGTAGTGGATGGGTGTTATACACGCAACAGCAAAGAGGTCGATGAATGCGGTACTTAGCTTCATGTTTGCTCAGAGAGAAAAGACTTCATACACAATGGCTTCAATAGCTGTCGTAGCCAAAGCACTGAAACATAAAGAAATCACCACAGCCTCCTGTTTTCTGTTAACGTCTTTGTTCATTGTTGTAAAGGGAGGAAACTTAGCAGGAGTTTTGACTAGTGGTTCTAACTGATAATATATTAATGTACTAGGCATCAATATTTTGTGCTATGTTTGTCCTGCCACTAAAATATTACTATAGACTCATAGACTTAGTTTTTGCCTTGTTAGTGTTGATTCTGTAGTCTCCACAGCCAGATCACTAGCTTCACTACAGAGTCTGGTATGTTCTGTGAATAAAAGGAGCTGAGAACAGCCCACTTTCACAGGAAGAGCTTATTTGACTGGAACAGCAGATGACCAAACACAGGACTTTTCAAACACATAAGATTATGTTCTTGTGCTTCACACAAAACGTTCAAGGATGAGATTCCATGATTTATTTTTTTCAATCCAGTTGACTATATGATGTTACAAAATAGCAGTGTCTTCAAATGTTTTACTGGAAATCAGTGCACAGAAGTGTGACGTGTCAATCCAATTTCAGCCTCCAACATTCTGAAGGTTTTGACCAGGAAAATATATCATACATCCTCTGAGGCCAACTAATGCTGCGGAAGTTCAGATTTGTGTTGACTCCTGAACAAAAACCTTTGCTCCAGGTTTTACCCTGTACCCTTTAAGCTGTAATTCGCGTTAGAAGTAACTGTTGTCTGTGTAATATCTACTAATTTCTTATTGTGTTTGTCGGGATTTTTTAAATCAAGTATTTTAGCACCAAGTGAAAAATCAGGTAACCCTTACAAATCAGGGAAGGATACGTCATGACCAATAAAACCCAATCACGACGCACATTTGGGTGTCTGCGTCATGGTTTCCAAAAGCCTCCATTTCCCCTCATCCACACTAAAATGTTTTCAAACTAAAACAGGGCCAGCAGTGTTTCAAAAACTGCCTGTTTTAGGGGCTTGAAAACTCTGGATTAGTATGGACACCAGGTGTAAACACAGCAAAAATGATGCACTTTAAAACTAAACATCCTTTACTTACATCCTTGTTGCTTTACTTCATCATCTCTCTGGGTTCACCACGTATGTCCCTGTCCGGTTAGGTTTAGGTTTTGGGCTCTGAGTTAAATCATCCTGGTGAAGATACAATGGAAAGGCACAAATATCTCATTAGTCATTGTGTAGATTATAAATTATTGAGTAGAAAACACACAGAAAGAATGTGTGAAATGATCGGAAGTCTAATTAAGTTAGGATTTTCTATGTGTGGTGGTCTGGGAAAACCTTTCACATGGTGAGATTTTGTGTATAGTTCTGAAAGCTACAAACTTTCCTGAACTAAAATACTTCTTTTCAGCACGTATCTCAACCAGAAGTAAAATTATAGCTAAAGTTATACAGCTCTAATTTAAAGATGTACGCACACGATCTGAAGCGTATTTCGTATTTCACTTCAGAACCTAGCTATTCAAGGACGTGATCGAAGCCTGATGTTCACCGTGTGAGGAAATCATACTCAGCTACTGAGATTTTAGGCGATTTTACCCAGGCTTACTAGCTAATTTTGGGTTTTGATGAACAGCGCTGGTGTGTATAAAATATTGCCATTTGATGTGAATGTTCATGTGCAAACTGGGAGCAGAGAGTATAAAGAGGAGCTCTTACAAAAGGATAGAGGTTCTTTTGAGGTGTGTGAGGGCTGTAAGCTGGAACAGACAGCGGCTCCCTGAAGGTGGTTCTCATATAGGGGGTGTGTTCCTGCGGTGGCAGAGAACGAACGTCATCGCCGTTATCCAAGCAGCACCATCTTACCAGCTGGGGAAGCACAGAGACAGACAGAACAAGAAAAGGTAAATAACAGTAATACCATGACTGATATTCATCTTCATATCACTGACACCTTAGAAGCTGTGCTGGAAGTTAATCTCTGGGTTTTGCTTACTTTCCTCATAATCCTTAAGGTCTTGCTCAGGTTTTGCGTTTGCAAAAACTACAACAGCTAAAGGAATTCTTACCAGGATGATGATTATGATGATGAGGAGCAGGATGGCGATGGCAGCCAGCACGAGTAAGGCGATAGCCCAGCCAGGGACTCCTTCACCTGGGTTAGATGTTGGGCTGCTGGTCATAAGAACAGGTTCTGTTTTGTTATCTTTGTTTTTGGTGGAGGAAGAGTTGGTAACTCCGTTGTGGGTCACAGGGCTGCTTGCTGAATGATTGGTTATGGTGTTGGAAGAGGTCTTAGTGCTGGTGGTGCTGCTGCTGCTGATGGTGTTGTTGGTGGAAGCAATGTGTTCTGGATGCCTTGTTGGGAGGAGAATTGGACGACTAGAGTGTTGTTCACTAGTTGCTGGAGTTGTTTTAGGTTTTGTAGTGGTTGGTGTGGTTGTTGGTGTGGTGGTGGTTGTTGTGGTGGTTGTTGTGGTTGTTGGTATGGTGGTGGTTGGTGTGGTTGTTGGTATGGTGGTGGTTGTTGTGGTCGTTGGTGTGGTTGTTGGTGTGGTGGTGTTTGGTGTTGTGGTGGTTGGTGTGGTTGTTGGTATGGTGGTGTTTGGTGTTGTGGTGGTTGGTGTGGTTGTTGGTGTGGTGGTGGTTGTTGTGGTGGTTGGTGAGGTGGTGGTGGTTCTTGTGGTTGTTGGTGTGGTGGTTGTCGGTGTGGTTGTTGGTGTGGTGGTTGTCGGTGTGGTTGTTGGTGTGGTGGTGTTTGGTGTTGTGGTGGTTGGTGTGGTTGTTGGTGTGGTGGTGGTTGTTGTGGTGGTTGGTGAGGTGGTGGTGGTTCTTGTGGTTGTTGGTGTGGTGGTTGTCGGTGTGGTTGTTGGTGTGGTGGTTGTCGGTGTGGTTGTTGGTGTGGTGGTTGTCGGTGTGGTTGTTGGTGTGGTGGTGGTTGTTGGCGTTGTGGTGGTTGTTGTCTGTGTTGTTGTTGGTGTGGTATTTGTGGTAGTGGTTGTTGTTGTGGTGGTGGTTCTGGTGGTTGTTGGTGTTGTGGTGGTTATATATGAGTCTGTGGAGAGAACAGCATTGATATTTCACACTGTAATTTCACAGATTTCAGCATATGATTGTTAAGTTCATTGTGTGTGTGTGTGTGTGTGTGTGTGTGTGTGTGTGTGTGTGTGTGTGTGTGTGTGTGTGTGTGTGTGTGCTCA
>JAQQZR010000021.1:2291998-2311957 GCA_030068235.1 Notoglanidium macrostoma | reverse complement strand
GTACCCCGCCTCTCGCCCCAAGATGCTGGGATTGGCTCCAGCTTCCCCGCCACCCAGACGGATAAAGCGGTATAGATGGATGGATGGTACAGCAACAGCAACAATTTTGTTCACAAGATCCCAGTCCCAATGCACATCTCTCTCTGACTTTTGCACTGATGTCTTTTACACTGAGTGTGATTAGTTAATATGTATCAAATATCAAACTATGTCAAGTGCATCAATGTCTTTTGCTGCTGTCTGTCTGTCTGTCTCTCTATCTAATACATGTTTCATTCCAGACATCAGAGAGTTTGTCTACACATATATGCCCCCCCAAACAACTGCCCTTCCCTATCCAGCTCTATTAAGAAAATGGAGAAACGGAGGTTATATGAGAAGGAATGGAGAAAAGAAATAAAACGAATTCACGTCTATAGTAATATACGTATACTTTTGTGTGTTTGTGTATACTTTCTGTGTAAGCCTTTATATATACTTTTGTGTGTTTGTATCTGTTTGGAACACATTATCTGCGCAGTCCAAACAATAATGAACACATACTCTGGTTGCATTTCTATACTGAAGTAAATAACGCCCCCTGCTGGAGGGTTTAATTACGTCACCGTATGTTATGTAGGTTTAAAACTTCTCCCTGAAACCAAAGCGTATTTGTTGTTTAAAAAACAACATCAGATCAGTTATTATTACAAGAAATCCTGGTATAATTACAGCGCCATGGAAATGTATTTGCCCCTTCCTGAGATGCTTCATTGTTTCATATCTTTACTTAGACTAAGACAGACAAACACAAACTCAGTGTTTAAAGTATCATTTAAAAAAAAAAAAAAAAAAAAAGCAAAATACGCAAATGGGGTTGTGTGCAAAAGTAATTGCCCCCTTAGTCACTCAGATACAAATACATTTCCAGCTTCAGAGGAAACTAGTCTGAGATATGTATATGGGCGCGCGCGCGCGCGTGTGTGTTTCAAACAAGCTTTTACTGTTGTTTTTCCACCTAAATTTGCGGCACTAGCGAGAAGAAAGCACGTGCGCGTTGTTTACATTTCTCGGAGGCGCGTGACTTCCGGCTCCGCCCCCTTTCCTGCCGGTGCGGAAGTGGACTTCGGTGTGAGAGACTCTGCATTGCCCACGTGTTTAACAAGAGACTTCGCCTTACTGTTTGTCAACAGAGAACTCAAAGCTATAGAGTTAATTCATAATATCTTTGTACATTTTTTTTTATTTTTGTCATAGATGGAGAGTTAGCTAAAGTGTTAGCTTAGCAGGTTAATTAGCAGGTTTGCACTGAAGGGCCTAGAGAGAAGGCGCTGAGCTGAGTGTCGATCAGAGGTAAGAAATTGTTTTTGTGTGCTATGGGTTTAATTTTAGTTTAGTTATGTAACGAGGTCAGAACTCACAGTTTTATGGTTATAATTTTGGTTAAAAGATAATATAATTGTGTTATTATGTACATTATACCTATATTCATTGTTATAAATGTATTATTACACACTGATATGTACATGCATTCATGTCATTACATCATATTATGATGTAATAAAATAACAATGTATTTAATATGCTATTGACTATGACAGGTGCTTGTTATAAATATAATACAGTATAATATAATTAATAATATTTTAATGCTTGATATGAATCATGTGATTTATCATCAGGATGTAAATATTTGATAATATCGAAATAAATAATGAGCCAAACAGTTTGACATCATTTCCTGAGTTATTTTTATTCCTGATATAAGCACTAAACATTTTATATAACACATATTTTAAGAACTAAGTTCACAACCCAGAATAATAAATGCAATGATATATTTGAGTTCATCCAAACTAAATAATATATATATATTTATATATTGGCTTATAAATGGAATAATAATGTAAGTTATTGTTATTATCATTTGAAACTGCTGTCTGGAGTTCTGGTCCCTGTGGTGTTGGTTAAAGTGGCTGTTTATTTGTTAATCCTGTGTTTTTATCTGTAGACGCCATGTCAGGAAGAGGCCGAGGCCGGAGTCTCTTCACCTTTAACGTGGACTCTCTGGGTTTCGACAGAGGAGAAACTTTACCCAGCAGCGCTCAGGCACCGTCACCGCTCTACCCTGTACGCATGGGTTTCACTTCGACACATTAATCCTCGCACAGATGACTCACGGTCAACTGTGTAATCTTACCTAACAGGCTGAATTAGTCGATACGGTGAAGTTTTCTGCATGGAGACAACGTTTATTTAACATTTAAGGAAGGAGTCTCCGGTGTCAGTGTCGGTGTGTTTCCTCATGTCCACGTGTTCATTTTCAGCCCATGCAGTTCAGGCCAGTTCCTCTGCAGACGGGAGAGGAGGTGGAGTACATGCTCGCTCTCAAGCAGGAACTCCGAGCCTCGAGCAAGAACCTGCCCTTCCACATCCAGCCATCTGCAGCTAAGAAAGGTAGAATGATAGCAACGATACACATACAGCTAACAAAAAGACTTCTAATAAAACAGATATGATTAAAACATTCATAAATACATGGATAGATATATAATTACACATACAGTAAAATGTCAGGTGGTGTTTTTATTGTAGGTTATACCACAGCGCTTGGTCAGAAGGATTCATTTTCACTCGGTCTAATATTTTATCGTTTCTATAATAACAACATACATACACAGGGACTTGTAAAGCAGAGTCTAAAACATAAACATTTTGTATGTAATCAGTAATATGGTGAAGTTCTCTGTACTTAGAGGTTATGGGAGGAGTCTACAGTGTCAGCGCTTTGTCAGGCACTTCTGTTGTGTTGCTAAAGATGTAGGCAAGGCCCTGTTGGTTATTTGCATGTAAATGAAGCCTGTATGGGTCTAAATGTCCAAACACAATAAGAAACTGTTTCTTAATTCTGGCATCGTCAGGGATCTTAATGGCTGGGTCGTAAGACGCATTGTTTGTGTTTTTGTTTCAACAGACGTGGCCCGTTACTCTGATAAGTACCAGATTGGCGAGATCAAGCACAGTGAATGGACTCCAGGTAAGCAAAAATCCATGATCCATTAAAAATCAATGTTTGCTTGTATAGTTGAGCGCACATTTGATTCTGTCCGTATTTATGCATGCCACTAATAATCGTGAGTAAATTGTGTCCGTGTTTCAGACTGGAGTCGACTCCCTAAAGAGCTTTGCATTAAAGTTCGGAAGTCGCGCAAAGCCAGTGAGTGAATAACAACCTTATTAAAGACCACATTTAATAAACATGCTGATGCTTTAGTTGCGTTACGTTAAACACATTATACATGATGCAGCACACTGTGAATACGAATTAAATCCCAATTATGACTTTGTATCTAACACACACACGCTGTTGTTTCTGTCCACAGAGACGAAACCGAAAATGAAGCCTGCTGCCCCCAAAGAACTCTTAGAAAAACTGGAGGTAAAATATCATATTGTAACATGTGTGTGTTATAACAGTGGTGGTGTTATGGTTTCTATGGTAACAGCATACACAGGGTCTTGTACAGAGGAAATGTGTAACCGTTGATGTGGTGAGGTTTTCTTAAGGAGATGTTTATTTATTGTTTATGGAAGGAGTCTCTAGTGTCAGCGCTTTGAAATGGTAAATATAGAAGTTGCTGTAGCGTAAGAGGAATCAAACACTACAGGACATGCTGTTATAGGAAAATAATCAGCTTTGCGGTGATAACAGTAACTCCGCTTCACATCAGGCCACATCACACTACCATCCCCTCGGTGGTTATTTTCCTACAACAGCAAGTGACTCTCCAAATGATTCCCCAAGTGACTCTCCAAATGATTCCCCAAGTGACTCTCCAAATGATTCCAAATCACCTAAATGACTCCCTATGCAGATAATATAATAACAATATAATTATATACTGGCATATTGACATTATCCTGTTTTTTGTTGTTATTATTATTATTATTATTATTATATATAATGATAGAAGACAGATTGATAACAAGATACAGTCAGCTCCAGAATTATTGGCACCCTTGGTAAAAATTGCCCAAAAGAGTATTTTTGGTTTATTAGTTTGATCTGACTTGGAGACTGTCAGAAATGAAATCTTTAACTGAAGTAAATTATACAGAATAAGAGATTCATGCTGATAAATCCTGGGGCTGTGTTGTAGATAGTGACAGATTGATTCATGGATTGACAGACAGACAGCTACTGTAACATTTTAGGCAAACAAAATATACATATGACGCTAAATATCACATTCACGTCCCAACAGAACCTGGAAAAGAAAGAGGAGGAGAAACAGTCCGAGGAGGAGGACGAGGAGGAGGACGAGCAGAAGAAGAAGAAGAAGACCGGAGAGGAAGAAGAAGAGCCTGGTGATGCAGAAGAGTACGATGAAGAAGAGTTTGAAGAGGTGAGAGGTTTAGAGATGTGCTCTGGTGATCAACACTGTAGATTTATATTAGATTAGAATAACGTTTGCGTTCATTACTGATAAAATGAATCAACCTTCCGAGCAATCAGAGTGTAGAATTCAAGTTTGACCACCACTGTTGCTGTGTTTCAGGAGACGGACTACATCATATCCTACTTTGACAACGGCGAGGGTTTCGGAGGAGACAGTGACGACAATATAGACGAGGCCACCTACTGAAAAACAATTTTAGACAAAAATTGTTTTATTTATTTCTCATGGGCTGGAGATTTTGTTGTAGATGAGGGACAGTGTGTGTGTGTGTGCTCGTGCGTGTGTGTGAGGTTATTAACACATCGTCATGGCATCTGTAAACTCTCACTGCATTCCTGAACTGTTTCTAACACACCCATGTCGATTTCCCAGTAGTATTAGGGGAGGAGTGTGTAGCTTGGGAATGGATTATTCAATCAAAACACAGAACTCAGGCAAAACATGTATATGGCATCCTGCTATCTAGTTAGCATGCTAATTCTTGTTAAATTGGTAAAAAAAAAAAAAGATGGATCTCTTCTTGTTCCATCAAAGATGAATACAAATGACATAAAACTCAATTTGAACATATATAAATATATATATATTAAATATCAGGTGTTTTATTGCTGCTGTTTACAATTATTAGCTTTGTTTGTTATTTATGCTGTTTTGAAAAGGATACGCCAGGATGCAATGCATTCTGGGATATAATGTCATTGAATGTGTTTGAGACAATAAGCTGTAAAATCATAGGGTTTTTTTTGTAATGTTATTGAATGTGATTGAAAGAATAAAGTGTATATAGTGTTGAAGAAGAGACGATAAAGCGTTAAAATGTAAACAGTGTACTGTAAAAGGTGAAAAGACTGAAGTTATCCAGCAGGGGGCAGAATTTACTACAGTAGCAGAGCTCTCCTGTCCCGTTCCGTGGATGAGTTGAAGCTCTAAACAAACTTTATTTAACTCAGTAAAGGGAGCGAGGTGATAACCAATTATTCATATATGATGGAATAACGTGAAATTGCAATCTCAAACAATTGTGGAGTGCATTTATGAATTAAAATTATTTTAAAAAATGAATACGCTGGATTAGTTTAGTGTCTGGTTATTCTAACTGATTTCACCAATTTTATTAGTGTTTATGGAAAACTGCACTTTATTTAAAACCAAAGATTATTTAATGTCCAGTTTGAAAACTCCTCACAGGAAGTGATGTCTGATATGACATCAGAACCTGCTCACCAGCTGAAACAGGTTGTTTTCAGTTTTTGTTTGCTTTTTGTTTTTAATCATTTATCCATTGTCAGTAGATGCGTTATCCTGATCAGGGTGCAGTGGTTATGGAGTTTGTCCTGGGAATTCTGGGGGTAACTCACACACACACACACACACACACACACACACCTCGGGGTGATTTATTTAAGCCAGTCCTCCTACCTGCATGCTTTTTACAGGAAAGCAGAGAATCTGGAAGCAAAGACAGCATGAATACAGAGAGAAGACATGCAGAGAATCTCCACACAGACATTAGCTCTGAGCTCAGGATCGAACCAGCGACCCTGAAGGTGTGATGCACTACTGCACTACAGCGCCATGCTTTGTAGTTTTTATAACAGCAACCTGTTAGAGAATGTACAGTAAATGTACTATTAACTAAAATGCCTGACACAAAATGAGGATATGCTGGACAAAGCTTTCTGTTTGGCACCATGCTACACAATACTAATTGTGTCACACAGTATTGTGAAAGTTACTTGGCTGCTGAGGAGATGGCAAGACTAAACAACTGCAGAGGGATGTGTGTGCATTGTCCTATAAAAAAATAAAAGCAGAAAAGGAAACCTACTGAATTTATATATAATAAACAGAAAATAAAGGAACGTGAATCCTGAAGCATGTAACCACCTCGTGTTAATGCAGAAATGTTAGAAATGACCTTTGACCCCAGAATCTGGCTGAACACTTGTGTAAACCTGGTTTATCATTGTTATATATTACCCCATTTATTTCAGGAAGGAAAGTGTGTATCTGTGCTTGAAACGGTTGAAATGCTTCATGGAATATGTCCATTTTTTTCTCCCTTGATGTTTCACCTGATTGAAGCAGAACTGACCTTGAGGTGTGAGGGGAAGTGCACACCGTCTCAACACACTCTCCCTTCACACTGTGTGTGTGTGTGTGTGTGTGTGTGTGTGTGTGTGTGTGTGTTTGAGCCTGTCTGAAGGTGATGGAAAAATACATTGTGTAACACTATGAAGGGCAGGTGGAGAAAAGCAGGTCATGAAACAGGTGCAAATTAGGAACACACACACACACACACAAGTTTGTGACATCATACAAATGTGTGTACAGCATTATTTTCCAGCCTGAGCTCACACTGATGTTTAAAATGTCCCATTTTCATCACGTCAGTGTTTATTGTATATTGTATATAGTTTATTGTATAGTTTTAACCCTGGATCAGAAGAATCAGGTTTCTGGCTTTGTTTTACTGACAGTCACAGTCACACAGGATCAGCTCTATATACACATGTATAGGAAGCTGTATAGTGCACCAAATTGTGACCTTTGACCCTGAACACTCATACATAAACATAATATTTGTAGTCAAATGCGGCAAAGATTGTAAATTGTACCTCCTTTTTAAACACTTGATGTTAGAACAGTAATATAGGATACTCTTCAGTACTTTTATTGCCCTCTTTATTTATACTTCCTCGACTCTGATCGGTCAGAAGGTGCCGATTCATTTTCCAGGTTTATATTAATGCGCTCGTTCTAACACGTTAACGTTTCTATAGTAACAGCTCGTTCACGGGGACTTGTATGGCGGACGCGCCGCATAGACGGACGAAATAACTGTGTGTAATCTTTGACACGGTGATGTTCTCTCTAAGGAGATGTTTATTCATCATGAATGGAAGGAGTCTCCAGTTTCAGCGCTTTGTAACAGTCAGAGGTAAAGTTGGAAAGTCTTGAAGATGGACGAGTT
This sequence comes from Notoglanidium macrostoma, assembly GCA_030068235.1. Lineage (NCBI taxonomy): Eukaryota > Metazoa > Chordata > Actinopteri > Siluriformes > Auchenoglanididae > Notoglanidium > Notoglanidium macrostoma. Next base: position 2,304,544 of record JAQQZR010000021.1, on the reverse strand, counting down.
TATGGTTTCATGACAGAGGAAAAAAAAAGAGGCTGATGAGGGAAAGACTGTTGATAGCTGCTATAACATAAGTGATAAGTGATACAAAAAACCCCAATGATTTAATTAATGAAAATGTATATATATATATATAATTTATGTGCTATAAGAAGAATAAAATTCTTTATGTGCAGGAAAGAACAATCCATTAGAAACCATTAGATGTCTAGTGGCTCCTATTGAGGTTTATTGTGTTTCTGGTGATGTGTAATGTTAGTTTGCATTGTTCCTGATGGCTTTTCTAATGTTATTCTGGTGTTAATCGTGTACACATGGTGGTATTTAATAGTAAAACTCCTAACGCAAACCTTCATAAAGCTAAGAGAAACCAATATCACCATATCTGAAGGCCAACCGCTTGATGGAAACCATTAGAGAGTTTCCCTCACGGATTGTATGTTTTAAAAGCAGGAATATCACATCACTTCTGCGTTGTGATGCATGCTGTCACGGGCGTGCTGAAACCAGTTTAATGCTTAAACATCACGGACGAGTGAATTACAGTGTACAATGCAGTTATACAAAATCATAATGACTTATGAAGCAGTTTGAGAGAGCCAGAGACATAATTAGAGAGTTTTATGAACTTAAACACCACCAATGTCAAGTAATGTGCAGTAGATTTGATTGACAGCTGAGTCTGCACACGCACGTACACACAGTAAATGCTTATTTATGGATTGAGTGACGTTCAGATTCTACTGAAAGATATCTCCATGACCTTTGTACACAGTGCTGAGCTGTGTGTGTGTGTGTGTGTGTGTGTGAGAGAGTGTGTGTGAAACCTCCTCTATGGAGGGGGATGTAGCTGTATGCAGCATGGTTTGCGGTGAGTTTAAAGAACAGTTTGTACCACAAACACCAAAACATCACACATGTACATATACAACTCATGCAGACACACACACAGCACGTACACACACGTGTTATAATATTGCAGCTAACAGATCTAAAGTTCAAGACTAGCACTGGAAACATTGCAGGTATTGTAAATGGCTTTGAATTAGCAAAATAATAAAGCCGGGACATGTACGGTTTTTAAAATGTGCACTAATCAAGACTCACTTTTCATTTTGTTCAGTGTCCCCTATTGTTAGTTTGGTTACTGTTATCTGAAATCAGTAAAAATGATTTAAATATGTGATTTTTTTTTTTTTTGCACGAGTGTTTATTTCACAGCTGTTTTAAAGCTGCAGTAGTCTAATGATGCATTAAGCCATAGTCTTGACAAAAGTGTATTAAGTTGCTGATAAAACTTGCTTGGAAAACTGACTTATGGTCCGGAATGATTGTTTGTGTTGGGATGCTTCCTGTCAGTCATTTTAGAAGCATCATATGGGCCACCTAAGATCCTGGGGGCGGGGGCAAGCACCGTTCAAGCAAGGAACCATCTAACTAATGAAGGCCTAATCTTAAACAACAACAACAACAACAAAATAGACTAATCTTAGCCAATGCACAGTGTCTTACAGACAGTAGGTGGCACAGTAATTCAAGACACTGCTGTGCTGTAAGGAGCGTAAATTCCCATTTACTTCCAGAACACCGTTTACAAGAGCTATGATCATACCCACACTGCACACTGAGATAAACAGCAGCAAAAAACTTAACATTGTTGAAAGGAACCGAGATTTATAAAGGGAAGTCAACATATTCATCTGATACTCAAGATTCAGGATTCTTTATTGCCATGTTAAACAAGTACAGTGTTATATTTACTCCTCTCACTCCTGCAATGGCACTAATAAACATAAATCCTAAACACTGAGTAAGTACATAGCAAGTACAATGAACTATATTAAACACAGTAACAAACAGTGCAATAAGTGAAAAGTACAACAAAGCGTGACTAAGAAGAGTAATGTGATTAAGTAAGAGCTATAATGTGATGGTGGGTGGTGCAATAAATGTAGTAAAGTGACCAAGCGCAGCACAGTGATAATGAAGCTATAATGATAAATGATAAATGACCAGGGCAGAGCAGGACAGCGAGAGCACCTGCATGGTATGTATCTGAGTTCCCAACGTGGTGATAAATCCAGTGATGGAGCGATTAACAGTTCTGAAGGCGCACTGGCTGTGCGTAAAAATAGTTTTGAAACCGCTTGTCCTGGTATGAATGCTGCGGTACTGGAGACTGGACCCCAGGGGGTAAAACATTTGGTGCCCAGGGTGACTGTGGTCATGCATGATGGAGCTGGCCTTGTCATGACAACTTGTCTGAAAGAGAAAGATCTCCTCGACTGATGGAAGTGGACATCCAGTGATCTTTTCACCATCCTCACGACACTCTACACGGTGTTCATGTCCTGTGCAGTACTATTGCCATACCACATCACGATACCACCCCTCATAAGCCATTGTGCACTTATGCACCATATTTCCTAAGACACTGTAGAAGGTAGAGGTGTTGGGGTGACTTCTTGAGCGTGACCTCTATGTTGTGGGTCCACGCTAGGTCATCGGAGATCTGTAGTTCCAGGAAATGAAAGCTACTTACAATTTCCACTGGTGTTCCATCTAGGCTGATGGCAGAGTGGCTCCCTTGGACCTTCCTGAAGTCCATGACGAGCTCCTTAGGCTTGCTGATGTTCAGCGCAAGGTTGTGGTCGTTAGCCAGGCTACCTCATCTCTGTACTCTGTCTCATCATGATTGCTTATCAGGCCAATAAACATGGTGTCGTCTGCATACTTGATGATCTGGTTGTTGCTGTGTTGAGATGTTGTTACCAATCTTTACCGCTTGAAACCTGCTTGTCAGGAAATCCAGTTGCAGAGGACCAGCTTGGAGGGAATGGTGGTATTGAATGCAGAGGTGTAGTCAGTAAACAACAGTCAGGTGTAGGTGTCTCTCCTGTCATGGAGCCCCAGGGCAGTGTGTAGTGTCAGGGAGATGGCATCATCCACACACCTGTTTGGTTGGTATGCAAACTGTAGTGTGTCCACGGAGTCAGGGATAATACTGTTTAGAGACAGAACTGATTTGAATTTGTTACATGAATGGGCTTAAAGCAAGTGCAGTGAGTTCAGAGAAAGGACATATGAGTAGTTTAAGATCTGGGATTGATGATAAAAGTGTGAAGTGGAGCATTAACTGATCAGGTTAAATGTAGTATATAGGATATTCGAGTAAGAAGCATTAATGAAATACGAGTTTGATGACAAAATCCTATTATTTATAAGTATCGGCATCTTCCACTCCATCAGGGACTGCCTTGATAAAACGCATATGAAAGAAACTTGAAATGGAATGGATTTACTCTTACAGAAGGATGACACACTTATCATTTTTGATAAGATGATAAGGAGCATTTCACCATTTCATGTCCTGAAACTGCAGAAGTGAATCCCAGAAAACAGTTGTGCGGTCATGTGAGGAATAGCTGATCGAACGTCAGAAAGGATTATTCATGTAAGAAATCAAACCACACACTCTGAAAATAAACATATAACGGGGAAAAAATTATAATATCATGTACATAGTGTAAATAAATGAATCATGTCGGGGGGGGGGGATATGTGGAAATTAAATCATGTAAAAAAATCACAAATGTAAAATAATTGATAAAATTAAAATGGGGGGAAATCACATGACTGTTATTTATATGAATTAGGTGAAAATGAATCATGGGTTTAAAAATGAATCCCATGAAAATAATCACATATTTAAATCATTAATTAAAGTATTTAAATTCAGGAGAATTAAAATAAAAAATGTGAAGTTTAAGGAGTTAAAACGTAGGAGAAATCAGACAGGAAACTGGGCGAGGTAGAGAAGTCATGCCACAGGAAGGAAAAGCAGTGAGGAGGGGAAGGTTATAGGAAAAGCCTTGATTCATTTTCATTCCACTCCAGTACTGCTTGTTCAGGTTGGTTCTGCACCGTGGCCTGTTATTAAAAGGAGCTCATCTTCTACGTAGAGCAACACAGCACTCACAGCAACACAGCATGCTAAAAAAATAAGTTTGAATATTGAATAAAACCTAACTGGTGCGAAACGTCTCAGCTGTCTGATTACGCCAATATCACGGAGCTGAAGGCAGAATTACACACAGTCAGCAAACGCCTTCTGAACCTCCTCTAATAGATATTTTGCTAACAAGTCACATTTTTCCCTGATGTTCTGCTTATTTCAGTCATGACCAATTCCCACTCACCAGTTAGGTCTCTCCTATCACACAACAGCTATGACCATGCTAATGCCGCATCACGGGGTGGCGTAGCACACTCAGAGGAAAGCATTATCCTTTAGTCTGTATCTGAAGTTCTGTTAAATTGTGAACATCTTGAACTAAATTGAATGTTCTCTACTCCTGAGCTTAATTACATAATTACATATACATGATCAGTTCTTTAATTGTAATTTACAGGGAGCTCTGAAAGCCCCGCTACACAAGCAAACACATCATAAAAACCACAGAATATGCTCCATTCATTATGAGTGTTCGAGTCATTTCAGTGCTATGAAGAAGAAGGCACGGCCTGATTTAACCAAGTCGCAGCCGCCCTAAGGTCAACTTGGGAGAAGAAGCCCAAGGCTCAACAACCGGCACCAGCCAATCCAAGCAAAATCCTAGCTGGCCTACGTTCAATAGCTTTCATAGTAGCAAGCTAAGCGAGCAGCTAGCATTTGCTATCTAATGTTGATGTAGCACAAACCTAAAGTTATCTTTCAATGAATGTTAGTTTAATAGAAGAAAATTAACCAATAAAACAGTGGAATCTTGGCAATCCAAAGGCTCAGATTTGCGGTCGTGACATCCGAGCTTTTGATTGGCTCGTGTTATTCATTGACGTTCATCCAACTCGTCCACCAAAGTCCAGCTCTTTAACAAGGCCAGCAGTGGCAACATGTTGAATCTTCTTTTTCCCATTTACATTTGCAGTTTGGTTCATTTATATGTTTTCTTTTAACTGATACACTTGGTGTGGTTTTAAGATTAGCCGTGTTTTTTTGTTTCATCTTTTTTCTAGAGAGCTATAGTTAAAGATTCAAACCTGCATGCCAACAAATTATATTATAGTATGAATATGTTTATTTGTTTATAGACTGTGCTGTTAAGTATTGTGTATGACGTAGCATAATATCCAATCAGTCTAATCATCAGGTTTATGTCCAAGCTCATCGATGTCCCACTGTGTCCAATAGGTCTGGACGGTAATCCGTCCCTCTTCCTGTGTATATCCTGTCTTAATAAGACAAAGGAAGTGTGTGAAGTGTTTATTTGAGCTGGACTCCCCAAAACTACAACTCATGTCCAGGTTGTTTCGAACACTAGAACATCTCAAGTCCATAATTATTACCCACAATGCATTAAAAGCATACTGTATGTGAGCGCTTATGTTGAGAAGCGGCAAGTCAGTATTAAAACATTCAAAAACAAAATATTAGTTGAGGGTCAGGGCATAAATGTGTTTTCATATAGCACTCCAAAATCAGTACAAAATGTCAATCCAATAAATAAGAGCATTTTATATAGGGATTACTGAGTGTGTAAGATTAAACTATCTAATAAAAACAGTTAGTTAAGAAGAAAGAGAGCAAACACGATGGAATATTTACTCATCCCTTTTATGCCTTTCGTCAGAGCAACGAAAAGTAGATTCTAAAAGTAAAGTCCAAGTACACGTTGTCTAATTAAAGTACAGATTACGATAAGATAAGATAGGACTTTATTCATCCTGAAGGAAATTCATATGCCAGAGGTTACTCAAAAATTACAATTTAAGAATAAATATCAGTAGAATAATAAAAGAATAATAATAAATGTAACACCAGTGCCTAATAGAATCGCAATGAAACTAAGATACATTTAGTAAAAGTAAGTAAACAAAAAACAGGATAGCAGGAAGGTAATATTGCGCAGGAAAGCCATATTGGCAATGATATTGCAAAGTAATAAAAAATGATTATTGCACATGATGCTGGAAATTGTGACATTGAGAAGTGATATTAAGTAATATTGCGTCTGATATTGAGAAGTTATATTGCAATGATGTTGTAAAAGTAATATTGTGCATGATATTGATATTGATGAGGAGTTACACACATTCATGGCCACTGGTAGAAGAGTAAACAAAATGACAGATGAGAGAACCTTATTAGATTTTGGCAGTTTTACTGAAAGGGCCAGTAGAGCTTAAAACGCTTAAGAAATATTTTAAATCAGATATTCAGCTGCCTTTCTGTTAGCTAAACATTATTATTATTATTATTATTATTATTATTATTATTATTATTATTATTATTATTATGCCACTGATGATACTTTATTGCTTACATTTTATTTTTATTTTATATTTAATTTTATTGCTTAAAAAAAGTTTCATTGTCAAGCGAATGATAGATATTAGACATTAGCCCTTCCTGTCTAATATCACACCTATAAATTATTAAAATTGTTCATTTTAATGTTCAACAAAGTCTGATCTTCAGTTTTCCACAACATCTTGGTTTTTTTTTTGTTTGTTTGGTTTTTTTGCAACTTTATATGTTATAATGAATTTTAATTCTATCAGACACTAGCGTATGGGACACAGTGTTGGTCTCGTGTCAGGATAATAACGCAGCTGTAGGTCCTGTTGTACGCTTTCTTCCTTTATTTGTCTCAGAGTTATCACTTCCTCCTGCACTGTGCTTCTGACGCGGGTTCCGCTCGTCAACACAATGCCTGTATTATTTCAATAAACAGTGCAGTTAATACGGCTGCTCACATTTCCCGAGTTAATAAACACTCTGCTTTGGATTTCCTTTCACTGGCCCAGGCCCTGTCATTACAGTTTTATATGGATACAAATGTAATATTCATCTCCAAATACAGGACATATCATACTGAATATTTATCTCAACTATGACACACATGATGCATGACATAAATACTGATGATGAAGATAGGCTTATAGGTCTTTCTCATGCACAGGTATCATCCTGATGGCAGGTGAAAGTGCAGGTTGGGGTAGAAAATGACAATTAGAGACCTTGGACAATGATTACATCACCTTTTGTTTTCAGATTTACAAACACAAGTCTTTTTTTTTTTTGCACTTTTATTTCATTTCATTTCATTTTCTCATCACTCTCAGGATTGAGACCTGAACAATCAGCCCAAACCCAAACTCTTACCTTATAAACCATAAAAACATAAAGCATAAACCATATTGATTATAATGATGATTATAGGGATTCTAATACCTAACACTAGACCAGCAAACGTAAACCCTAATAAACACTCATAATATACACTAAACCCTAATCCCAGTCCTAACACTGGAGTTAAACTATCATGCAAAAACACAATTCTTATTAACCCTAAAGTTAGCTCTATAACCATAATGCCAACTTTAACCATAAATCATATCCACAATCACTAAGCCATATAAACCTGGTTTATCATCCATCCATTATCTATACCATTTATCTGTTAAGGATTGTCGGGAAGCTTGAGCCAATCCCAGCTGACTTCAGGTGAGAGACAGGGTACACCCTGGACCGGTCACAGAGACGAACAACCATTCACACTCACATGCACACCTATGGGCAAAACACAGTAGCCAGTTGGCCTAATCTGCATGTCTCCCAGTCATCCGCCAGTTTCAAATCCAGAACCTTCTTGCTGTAAGGCACCACTGTGCCACCTATCTACGGTTACGCTATCACATATTAATGAGAAATAGACAAGACCATAAACAATAATCTGAGTTCAGTCATAACACAGAGTCAAGGCCTGCAGGCTGAGTGTGGACCTTATCATGTGTTTTCTTTACTGCATTTTTGACACTCCAACATGTTTATGTTTTGCTGCTGTTTTACAGTAAAACCGTGAAGATTTCCAAATCCAAAACACAAGAAATTGTGAAGAGGGAGGAAAAAAGTCTTGAGAAAAAATACGCTATCACTCAGGGCCTATAGCACCAGCTTTATACTGGAGAATCCACCCAGTGACCTTCAGCAGTATCAACTCTGTTACATACAGCATTGCGCAGTAGTTCTTGGCCTTGTGAGTGGAAAACATACCACACTATACTCAGAAGACTGAGGCTCAGGTTAAAACTGCATGGAACAATGATGTCCTCTGACGTTGTTCCAGTGTTTACGTGCATGTCAAACCATCACTGAGCAGAACGGGAGCTCTGCAACCTTTTGCCTACTTTACTTGCCCACCCCACACTTACCTCCAATGCCAACCAGCTGTTTCAGAGCCTGGTACCATGTTTACTTCCCAATGTCACCGGGGTGATTCATACCCAGTGTATAAACTGTAGGGATTTTCCCATCATGCTGTAGAAGAGGTAAACGCAGCTGCTGAGACTTATTACTACAAGGTATTAATATTTTTTTAAAGGCTATAGTAATCCTTCTTTCAGTCTCTTAAACACTCAACAACAACAACTATCAACAATCAAACTAACCACAAGACAAGAGCTCCAGTTCCCAAAGAAATACTTGCTTGCAATATTTCCAAACTAACATAGTTGGTTCAATTTCCCAAAATATAAACACAAATGTTAAATTTAAACCAAAATGATCCTGGCAACCTGCCGAGGGTGAACCCTGCCTCTTGCCCAAAATCAGCTGGGATTGGCTCCAGCTTCTCAGCAACCCACACTGGATAAGTGGCATAGAAAGTGGATAGATGGCTGGATGACCCTGACCAGAATGAAGCACTTACTGAAGATGGATGTGCTTTGTGAGCAACCCACCACATCCAACACGCACCTGTGTTAATGAATATGATTAATGGTCTTTATTTGTCCTGAAAGCTTCATATCTGACCACAGTGTCAAGTAAACAGCACATTCCCGTGACTTTTTGCTGGTTTCTGAGTGATATCAGTCCTAATGCACATCCCAACACTATGACCTTTTACACATCATATCTCACTTGTCCTAAGGTCTCAGAAAACGTGATGTGGAGATGATGGATTTTGGAACCATTTTTACAGTTTCTTCCAGTCTTCCAGTGCAGCAGGGGGCACTGCTGAAATTCAGTGACACATCAGGAAGAAGATTGTTGCTCCTCAGTGTCATCCAGCTTGGAGTGAAAAGCTTGAGCATGCTTCGCTTGTAACTACCAATCACAGGCTTAGTCGTGTAGTGGGTTTGTTTATGGAGTTCACCTAGCTGCCACAGTGAGTAAAGCCTCAACTATTTATTGCACATTTATTTGCTTTACACTACAATGTAGACTAAAAAATAGAAGTTGGAACTTCAATGTGTAGCCTGTTTGTGTATGGCTGTTAAGTGCGGTTTGGCGTGTTCTTTGATAGTCAAGTCCTAAAGCAATTTTTTTTAATTATGGATAAAAACAATCAATCCATTACTATATTAGGTCACTTATAGGCTGGAATCAATTCCTCGTTGTGCAACCCTTGCCAGCTTTAGGAGAGGGAACCACCCCAGGCTAACATGGCCTTCTCTCAGGCGTACATTCAGCAGTATGGACTCAGTGATGTACAGACTGGAAACAGATGAGACCGTGGTGTCCTGTGATGTTGTTCCAGTGTTTACATGCATACCCATTACCTGCTTACTCACAGTGCCATTCGACTGTTTCAGACCATGTTTATCTCACGATGTATGCAGTTACACCATTTTGTTTATGAAGCCAATAGAATGTCCTGTCCTTATTATGATGTATGCTAAGACCTTCTCTCTCTCTCTCTCTCTCTCTCTGCCAAAAATCTTTCTTATAGTGATGCCCTAAATGTGACTGGGACCTTTAGCAGTTATATTAGTCTGATCCATCCATTATCTGGAGCCGATCCCTGACTTCAGGCGTGAGCTGGGGTGCACCCTGTGTACACATCTGTCTCAGGGCTAACAGAGACAAACAACCATTCACACTCTCATTCACATCTGTGGACAATTTAGAGTAGCCAGTTGACCTGATCTGCATGACTTTGGACTGTGGGAGGAAACACGGGACGCAGGCACGCAGAAAGGCCCCAGTCAGACAGCAGGTTGGTTTGAACCAAGAACCTTCTTACTGTGAGGCGTCAGTGCTAACCACTGCATCAAGTTATATTTAAGAATGTAGGGATACACATTTAAGGCTAAGTGATGGCTGCTTGTAGTATTGGATAAATGAGCTACTAGCGCACCAATGTAACTGTTACTGTTGATGCACTGTATCATGAGAACTCATCAATGGCACTGGCTTCGTGTTGTGTCCACTCTGAATAGCAAATAGGAAAATATTCACACACACCCCTTCTCAATCAATGCTGAAGTATTGTTTAAAAAAAAAAAAAAAGAAATCAGTCCTAATGAGATTAAATCTCAGGGGTGTGTCACTCTGTGTAATCACCTGATGCCACCATCACCACATGGATCTACAGCTATAAAGGACTCATCGCAAGACTCGCGTCTCACTTACGTACTATTTTGTGTATTTTTTCTCACGCTCGCTGGTGGGGCTTGTTTCTACAAAAATGAAAAATGATCTTTTAAAAAATCTTTTGCAAATATTCTGCAAAAAAAACAAAACCTTTTATTAATCTGGTTTATTTTTTAACAACACTGAGGCACATTTACACGAGCTGCCCCTGCGTTGTCTTTCGTTTTGCCAGTTCTGTTTTCTTCCCTAGCCCTCTCGTCTGTTTTTTTTTCTCTTCTCCAAACTCGAGTGAGAACATTCCGATCTCAGCCTTCGAGGGAGGAGCGTGTTTGCACACTTATGTTCCTATAATGTTCTCCTGTGCCTGCAAGTCTGCACGCACCCACAGTACACCCCACACACACACACACACACACACACACACGTTCCTGTACCTGATCACGTCTTGCATGTCTTCATGTCCTGAGGCTGTTTTGAACAAAGTCACAGAGTAGAAAAGGTGGTTTTGCCACTGACCACAAACAGCAGCAATAACGTAACATTTTATCTGTTTTTTTATTATTTTCTCAACCGTAATGTTTGTCTCTGTTACAGTTACTGAGTGCATAGACAGGGCAGATAATGCCTGTTTATGGTTTGCACTTTGCTGTTAGCATGAACCAAAATCTATTTTTATATACACATATTAGCTGTATTGTGGTTTTGGGTCTGTTAGCATTGATTTGCTGCAGAAGCTGCACGTCTTGCTGCCTCATTTACAAATTAAATGACTATTTGCTTGCACATGACCTTCATTTTATTTCTTGTGACATGTTGCTCAAATCCCCAGGTTGTCGTGGGCTGTGCAAGTATTCGTGTGCATTGGTGTTCTAATTTAAGCAGTAGCTGTTTTAAGAAAATGTTAGGGGACACACACAAAAAAAACAGGAAGTAGAAGAAGTTCCACAGCAGCATCTTTAATTGTTGGTTAAACACAGTCTTATAAATAATGTAAATGTAGCAAATATGACAATGTTGAGTGACAAATATGTGCATGTAGAGTGTTTCACATTTTTATATATAATACTGTAAGATGTGTGTGTCAGGGAATGCTGTTATAATATTTCGAAATACATTATTTTCAGTAATTAATTAAGGAACAATTTGTCAAACAAACTGTCAAGCTTAAAATTATTTTGATGTGTGTTAGACACTGTAGCTAACACACTACAGCTTCAGCCACTGACAGCAACATTGTATGAACGCTTATAAATAAACCAACTACCCAGATGACTTGTCAGGACAGATTCTAGGGCAAGGTTTGTGACGTTTCTCCAGAAAATAAAAAAGACGTGAAAGCCCACGCTCAGCAAAAATATCACATTTCCAACCGGAAATCATACACCCCCCCGAGACGTGCATCGCTCACACACACCTCTGAACAGCCTGTACCCTAGCAAGAGAGGGGAGGTTTTATCCGGTCTGTGGTTTCACATCAGTTACACAAAGAGGAAACTGCTCTTTAAAATAAACTGTTTAGAGAGTCACACTGGCCTGGAGGAATGGAGTGCATGTGCTCGGGGCATGAACACGGCATGGCCGGGCCCATCAGCCAATCAGGGCGCGACTGCTCGCGCTGAAGCACCAATCAGAAAGCGCTTGATTGTTTCTGTATCTAATGACACAAAAGCTTGTTGTTGTGTCTGTGAGAGCAGAAACTAATGACATGCTGAGGAAAAACCTGTCATTGAAGGAGAGAGAGAGAGAGAGAGAGAGAGAGAGAGAGAGAGAGAGACATACAAATAGAGAGAGAGAGAGAGAGACATACAAACAGAGAAAGAGAGAGAGACAGAGACATACAAACAGAGAAAGAGAGAGAGAGAGAGACATACAAACAGAGAAAGAGTGAGACAGAGACAAACAGACAGAAAAAGAGTGAGACAGACCAAGAGAGCGAAAGAGAGAGTGAGACAGAGAGACAGACAGACAAACAGACAGAAAGAGTGAGACAGAGAGAGAGAGACCGACAGAACGAGAATGAAGTCTCAAAAGTGAAACTGAACTCATCTGAGCTAAAAGTTTAGTCATGACTCGTCTATTCAGAAGGGAATTTGGGGAAATTTGTCTTCATGTGAGAAACATTTAAAGTATTTATATAATAAAACATGCATTAGTGCTTATACGGTTAGTCT
>JAQQZR010000021.1:2236287-2250261 GCA_030068235.1 Notoglanidium macrostoma | reverse complement strand
GACCTGCCCAGGGTGTACCCCGCCTCTCACCCCAAGATGCTGGGATTGGCTCCAGCTTCCCCGCCACCCAGACGGATCACGCGCTATAGATAATGGATGGATGGATGGATGGATATAATGAAGTGTGGTGAAGTGAGGTTAGATTTCTTTGTTTTAGCCTTGTAAATAACGCTCTGGTCTCACGCCAAGCAAACCAGAATCAGTGAGACAGAGTACTGCTTTTCAGCTCCATAAACTTGAAATAAGTATGTTTTTTACAAGGTGCTGAAACTGCTGCACACCTCCTACCGCCTGATCGAGTCGTGGGAGTTCCCCAGCAGGAACCTCGGTAACCCCAACCATATCTCCGAGAAGCTGGCTGACCTGAAAATGGGCATCGGCGTGCTCATCGAGGTGAGCAGCAGAGCACCTGATCAGTAACTGCATTTAGTGCTAATAGTGTGTATTAGAATATAATGTTTAATAATTTTACCAGCACAGATTTATTCTATTCACATCAGACGTGATTTGTTTGAGTGACTTGTTGGTTGGTTGTTTTCCTATAACAGCATGTTGCTGTGTTTTATTCCTTACTCGTGGTGTTTCAGCATAGTTATGTGTAATAGAACATTAACGAACACTGCAATGTAGTGTGGCGTTGCATTTCTTTACTGATATGGCAGTACAGTAACGCAAAGTTCGCGCGCCCGTTTGAGTCACTCTGCACTCTCGACAGGGATGTATGGATGGACAAACCAGCCTGGACGAGAACGACTCCCTGGCGCCGCCCTTCGAGGATTTCTACCAGACCTTGAGCGAGGGAAACCTGAGAAAGAGCTTCCGTCTGCTGTCCTGCTTCAAGAAGGACATGCACAAAGTGGAGACCTATCTGAGCGTGGCCAAGTGCAGGAGATCCCTGGATTCCAACTGCACCCTGTAGGGGGCGAGAGAGCTCTATTTAGCCACAGCCTGAGATCTGAGACAGGTTTTGTACGTAAATAGAAAAAAACCTGTTATTGTCAGAGTCCAGGCGTGGCTAAATGTGTCAGCTTCTTGCTCTGGATTTCATTTCTGTCTTTATGTATGCATTCCGAGGAGAACTGCTCCATTCACATGTTTAGCAGATTTCTCCGTCTCCTCAACCTTGAGGTTGTAAAATGGGACGAATTTCACAATGGTGCTATGCAAATTTGTCAAATAATGACCAAATAAATACAGATCTATTTCTTTAAACTGTGGCAAATTGGACAATCTGATTAAACACTTATGCTAAGGATGGATGGAATGGATGAGTAAGCTCCTGGCTAATGAATGTGAAAGATTCAAAGTGTATATTTTCATATCAAAGTCTATACTCAATGTATTTTTCAGCTTTGACTATTCCCTTGTGGTAATCCCGGTCACTGTTCTTGTGGATTTCCAATAAAGCTAATCTATGCATTAAGATTGATGATTTGTGATGATTGTTCCATGCTTGGGTATCAAGTTCTTGTGATTTTATATACAGTACAATAACACACCTGAAGTAAATGATCACTAATTAACTGTAATTAACTCTAACTAATTTTCTGTAACAGCAGCTCTGAGAGCAGTGCAGCTGCAAACCACAGGCTTATATTCATTCAAAGACATGCTGTTATTTAAGACATTTTACACTGGTTTCTATAAGGAGACATTTATTTAACGTTTATGGAAGGAGTCTCTAGTATTAGACTTTTCAGCCTGGGAAATTCTTCGTGTTTTGCAGTTTCTTAGTATGACAAGCTGCTTTTTTTTTTTTTTTTTTTTTTTTTAAAAAATATTAAATAGAAAGGAAAATTAGAGAGAACTGTAATTAATTTGATAAGGCACAGCATGGTTTAATACATAAAAACCTGGAATTGTTAGTGCTTGGATGTGAAACAATGTGTTCAGAAAAGAAGAATAATGGCGAAGCCAAGGTTTCTGAAAATGATTTCATGCACTTCGTGTTTTAAATATCGGGATAATAAAGTGGGCCTTAATCAGCTAGCTTTGCCCTAATTAAGTGTTTATTCTTCAATATCTAGAATCACGTCTGTATGAAAAGCTCGAAACACACACAAGGAGACACCGGAGGACGTTTAATGATGCTGCGTAAACCGACGTGGGATGGAATACTTTATTCTTTAGTGCAGTAACCAGTTACGCATATTTATATACATTTAGTTCCGTACACAATAACCACTTAAAAAACAAAACGAAACAAAACAAACAAACAAAAAAAAAGCACAAGACAATGTAACATGCTTCTCAAGTAACCACTAGTGAAATTAAAACCGGTAATAAATACGCACACGCACATTCTCTCTCACGCACACCAGTTTTCAGTACCAAAACGTTAAGCAGTAAAGGAACAATAAATACAACACATTATTGGTGGCTGTTATAGAATGTAACATCCTTAAAAATAGTCACTCCTTAATTCACACTGCGTTTATAAATAATCTGCTCTAACCGAAAAACCGTACTACGCCTTTAAATCTGAATTACGAGCCCCGGCAGCTCACGTGTAATGTAATGTACTGTCCGGATAATTATGCAGCCTTTCCACTGACATCAGAATGGTTCATAACTCAATAAATCTCTTCAAGTGTCTGAACGGTCTAGTCTCCCCAGTACCAGTGTTTAATACCTCTCCCAATCTGTGCTTACCGTTTTCTCTCCCACGCTGCTGAGTGTGTATCCCAATCCCTTTTCCTCTGAGGGAAAAGGTAAAAACATTAACCTATTTGGCAGACACAAAGCGCCATACGAGTGAGGCGTAATTCAATCCAAGCTTATATCTGAACTGTTAAGGGGTTAAGGGTCTCGCTCAGGGGCCCAACAGCGGCCTTCTGTCAGTCCTGGGATTTGAAATCAAAACCAGCCGGTCATCTTAAACACGGCACAACCACTTTAACCGCTTAAGCTAAACCAGAGACAGGAAACTGCACAGTAGAGGGGAGATAGCATCACCAGAACTGCTCTGAAGCTCTTGGAAAGGTCACGGGTAAGGGCAGGTGTCCAAAAACATTCAGACTTCCCCTTGCTGGGGAGAGTGAAGAAGCAAAGGCAAAGCGGGTTGTACTGAGAATTAACAAAGCAAAAGAGAATCGTCGTCACTGGTTTCAGTTCTAGCCGTGGCCTCTAAGCACGCGTCGGGAATCTGAGCCGTGTGAACCATCCCGCAGTGTTCGCAGGGCCCGTCCCGAATCGCTGGCCTGCCTCGGAGCGAGGGAGCGGCGGAGGGTGCGTCCGAGGTGTCGGTTAAAGGGACGAGGAGCTCGACGTCTTCGTCGTCGTCTTCCTCGCTCGCCGCTCCATTCTGCATCTGCCTCAGAGGGCTGCGGTTCTGCTGAGCGAACCGAGATCCGAGGGACATCCGGACCCAGCGCAGCCCGCGCGCTACAAAAGATCCACGCCCGCTGGGAGGCGGGGCCACTATGTCGTCGCTCTCGGGGACGGCCTGTGGGGCGGCGCTTGCGGAAACGGACACGACGGTGGCGGCGGGAGGCGTTTTGTGAGGCAGAAGAGAAGCCGATGCTCCGCCCACCGCCCCTTGCTGCTCGCTCTCAGAATCGTCCGAGTCCAGTCGCTCTGAAACGTGGGCGGAGCTTCCAACTCCGTTAGCCCCGCTTCCTGAGTCTGACTCCACCCCTGTGCCAGAGGACACCAGCGCTAAGGAGGCGGAGTGGCGAGAACGCGTGAAGTTGAAGAGCCGGCGCCATACGTTGCCGTGGCGACCGGAGGAAGGGAGGCGGATGGAGGTGAAGCCGAGCTGAGAGCGGACGGCCAGCCGGAGATTCTCCAACACGGAAGCCTGAGAGGGAGACGGAAAGTTTAATTCAAGAATTAATTAAAAAAATAAATTTCCACACAAACATAAAAATTATATTTAAAGACCAGGATAAATTTTTTTTTTTAGGAATTATTATTTTTGTAACGTCTACCGGGTGAAAATACAAACAGATGTCTCACCTGGTTGCCAGAACAGACGGGGAAATCCTCCACAGGGGGGATTAAACCCTGAGCGATCAGCTGGCCGTACGAGGGCGGAGCTTCTCTCCTCAGTAACTCTGCCTCCACTCTGGACAACTGCGTCTCAAACGACCTGAAACAAGAAAGAGGAAACAATAAGTAAAAAAAATAGGTAGGGAAGGAAAAAAAAAATCAAAATGACCATAAATAAATCACAGTGAAGCGTTAATAAAGCTCTGCCGAATTATTACGCATTTCTATTTCCGTTTGAATTTGACTGACCTGCGCTCGAAGCTCCTGAGAGAGTAGAGTTTGCAGGTGCAGCCGAGCGCGATGACCAGCAGCAGGCCGCAAACCAGGCTGCCGATGACTGCGGCGGCGATGACTCGCGTTGGCACGGCAACGGGGCACGCGTCCTCGTCGCTGGCGTCTCCGCAGTCATCCTGCGCATCGCACACCCAGCTCTCGAACACGCAGCGCCCGTTCCTGCAGTGGAAGTTCCCGGGCTGGCAGAAGGCGCAGTTCTTCTCGTCCGAGCCGTTGGGGCAGCGGTTCTGATAGTTGCAGCGGTCGGATCGCGGGTAGCACGCACCGTTTCTCGAGCACGGGAACTCGTCTTCACCGCACCCGCTGCAGTTCAGCTCGTCTCTGCCATTAGCGCAGTGCCAGTATCCGTCGCAGCGCTGCTGTTCAGTGTAACACCCCCAGTTTCCTCCGCACGGCATCTCCCAGGGCAAACAAAACCCTTCCACCTGATACGTAGCGTTAAATCCTCGTGCCGTGTTGATCTTATCTGCGTAAAAGTGCACCCGCAGCTGCCCCGACGACGAAATTATAGTTATGACAGAAGTGCGGGAATCTAGGGCGGTCAGAACGCGAAGGAGGCGTCTGGGTTCTGCCTCCAAGCCGTCGTACACTTTTACAAAATCGCCATAGTAACCAGTTCCGTCCAATTTGAAATCCAGGAAGCGCAGGACGACTCGGCGTCGGTCGCCTGTATCGATCAGCCACGTGCAGTCGCTGCCTGGAGGATAGAAATCTGGATAATTCGGAGAGTTAAAAGTCCCGTAAAAGTTTTGAAGGCGGAGCTCGGAACACGCGGGGGCGTCGCAGTCGATTTCATCGCTCAGATCCTGGCAGTCGATGGCGCCGTCACAGCGGAGAGAAGAGGGCAGGCAGGTGAGGACTCGCGTGTAGCGCGACACGCAGGGGAACTGATCGAAAGAGCACGGCTGGAAGGAGAAGAAGGATGAAGAGGAGGAAGGAGGGTTGGAATGAACGCACAGCTCCTCGTCCGAGTTGTCTCCACACTCGTCCATTGTGTTGCACCTCCATGTCTGGGGGATGCACTTCCCGTTCACGCAGTGGAACTGATCCGACTCGCAGCTCGCCTCCTCCGACTTTCCTGAGGAGAAAAAAGGACTTTGTAAGAAACAGAGAGAGCAAAAACAGACGAGTTAAAATTGTCAATCGGAAATCAGTGTGTTCTTAATCACTAAGAGTGCGCGGCGTGTAGCTGACCACACCGATATCCGCAGTAATCACGGCTAAACACTGTATTAAGAGCACGCTGTTTGAAACAGACAAATCGTTCTGACAAACCAGGAAGTGTAATCGCTTACAGACGGCCAGCACGAGCACTGCCAAGTACGGGGGGGTATAAATAAATAAATCACCAGTGCGATCTATAATAAGAATTTTAAATCCAGGGTTAGTGTGTTTTTGTTTTATGTTAAAATGTGTTATACACAAGTTGTCTTGTTCGGATTACTTTGTTGACGTGCTGTGAGTGTTTAGGAAAGTCAAAAGAAAAAGTGTCTTGTTGGAATGAAATCCACAGCATCATGACAAAAGTGGATTTATCTGTGAATTTAGTGTTAAGTAACGGGCTGTTCAGTAAAGATCAGCCTGTTCGTACCGCTGGATCTGACTATCGCTTCAAGGGCACTGGGTTCCTCTATTAAAACGCAGCCTGAAGAACAGCCTTTGATTTGCGCGACCGCTTTAGAGAGCCGAGACCAATCCATGCCTGCTCATCCACACAAATCAATGCCATATGAACGTAATAAACCCTGACTACTCTGTTCAGAGCCATAAAGCATGTCACTAATAATAGAACAAATCAGTACATGTGCTTTAGGGCTGGGAGCTATCAACTACATGCTTTTTTTGGTAGAGTAATAGTTATGGACCATAATCTATGGAGCAAAATGAAACATTAATGTAATGAACGCAACACGAAGGGAAAAACAATGTAGAGAAAGCAAATAGACAGAGTGAGTCTAAACCCATAACAGAGGTGATCCGTCACAGGGATCTGTGCAGGATTACGCAACACGGCTCGCCGTGTGCCTCCTTTATCCGCGTGTTATAAATAGCGGCGTTTATTTCTGCACTACCTGTGATGTAAGACAGCCTGAAGCCCTTGCCAGCGAGCGTGTCGTCAGAGTGGAACTTAATCCACACGTGGTCCTGAGAGGAGATGTACGGAGCCGGGATGGACGAACCGCACGCTCGGTAACCGTCCAGGTTCTTGTAGGTGCCGATGGAGATCCAGTCCGAACCGCAGCGGTGCGAGCTCTGGATCTCAAAGTCCTGAAAACTGGAAACAGGGAAAAGAAGGAAGATGGAAACAAAATCAGATGAACTCGGAGAACCAGTGTAAACGGAATGGAACACTCAGTGCTGCGCTGTTACAGGAAAACAATCAACAACAGGGTGGTGTGACGAAGCGGGGTTACTGTTACCATTCTCAAGTTGCTTATGCACCAATAGCAGGACACCATGGAATGTTTTATTCCTTTAACAACACAGCGATTCGCCAACAAATGATCATTTTTATTCATTAAATAAAAACATAACACTGTTTATCCATTTATGGTTACTTTTAATGTTCCTGTTCTCACTTATTACTACAGCTATAAACAGCTGTTTACATGGCTGCGCATCGTTTGAATTTTTTTTATTCAGGTTCTGCTTATCGATTACAATTCTTATCAACTCCCCGTTTAGATTCCAAAAATGTAAAAAAAAAAAAAAAAAAGTCAAATGTTTAGATAACAAAAATCTCTTTCCGCTTTTTAAGCGTTAGCTGATCACACACGCTGTTGCGATGTTAGCCACACATGCTAAACGCGCTGCTGCGTTGATGCGTGACGAGTTCAGGAACCGATAAGTAGAACTGAGATAAACTTTTTTTCTTTTTCACAGGACCCGGTACTTCGCATGTTGCATTCGGCTCGATTTTCGCTTCCCTGCTCTACATGTCCCCGTGAACGAGCTGTTACTATAGCAACAATAACGTATTGGAACCAGCGCGTTAATATAAACCTGTGATTTGCAAATGCAGTACTGTCTGAGCCGTGACAAACACGTGGCATAATATATCCGATCCGAACACGTTTCCTACACAGCACGTTTAGCTTTACACTGACAGCGGTCCGCGGACCAAGCTGACAACAACGAAATATGTTTTTCTGCTCATGGGCTCGAACATGCTTCATAGTCTGTGCACCACAAAATCACACCCTGTGGGGAAAGAAGAGTGTGTGTGTTTCTGAGCTGGTTACCATGGATACAAACAGACCATCACTACGGCTGATGTGGACGGCCTCGGAGTGACCAATCACAAAAACAAGGTTGTGTAACGGATGAAACGCTTCACGTGGTCAGCATCCTGATGTACGGACCACTGTACTCGCGTACGCTCATCTTCACACACGTGCTTTACGGTATGGAGAAACAAGCCTCATAAATGCTGATTACATTATAAACCTAAATAATTAAGCAGGTCCAGAGTAAACACTGGCACAAGGGACTATTATATGAAATGTGAAGCTCGGCGTCATTATTATTATTATTATTATTATCATGGTTCTTATAACACTCGTACAGATCTTTACGTCTGTGAGTGATTTTATACTAACGTGTGATATTACAGAGAAATACTGCTGATCAGTGTGTTACAGAAACTGAGTTCTGATGCATGCTGTGATGGATACAGTGTTGATGCTGATATACTGTATTATAGAAGTGTGTGTGTGTGTGTTAATATCTGACTGGGTGTGTCTCCACCTCCAGGGTGAGGAATTCTGTTTTGAAAGTATGTGGGTTAATGCCTTTGGTGAGATGTTACTGGGTGTGTGTGTGTGTGTTAATGTCTGTTTGGGTGTCTCTACCTCAGGGTGTGGATTTCTGTTTGAAACATATTATGAGTGTTAATGCTTTTATAGAGCGCGTGTGTGTGTGTGTGTGTGTGTGTGTGCCTGATGGTGATGATTTCTCCAGGATTTGCTCGGATGTTCCAGCTGCAGTTGATTCGAGACGGATACTCAAAAGGCCACCCAGGACTGGTGATCACACCGCTGGAGGCCCTGATCTGCTCCACCGCATCTCCACAGGCTACTCTCTCACACACACACACACACACACACACACACACACACACACACACACACACACACACACCACATAGATCATCATCAATTTGCAAATAATGACTCATGTTTTTTTATCTTGTTGTTGTTAGATCACAGAACTCACCGTTGGAGATCCCCGACACGTAGACGTTATCACCGTGCTGCGAGCAGACTGCGGTGTCTGGTAAACAGAATAAATAAAAAAATAAATAAAACCATCTAAATCAGAGAAAATTAAACATCATCATCTGGAAATAGATGATACAGACTGAAACTACACGTTTGCTCGGTGGCAAAACAAAAGCTTTCACATGAGGAGATTTTGTCCTTTATATCACAGGTTAATGCTGCGTTCATGACAACTAGGAACTTGGAAATCTCCGACTCGGAAGCTGCTACTTCCCACATTAGTGCGTCCGCGTGCACTCAGCCATCCGGCAGCGGCAATAAAACAAACGGTCATCGGACAGAATTCGGCGATATTCAGTGGACGGAAAGTCAAAGACGGCTTAAAAACCTTAAACCGCGTCGTCACTTCTTCGTCTTACTTTTCACTCTTATGTGCCGGACGTCACGGAATCGCTGCTCTGCGCTGCAG
Organism: Notoglanidium macrostoma; assembly: GCA_030068235.1. Lineage (NCBI taxonomy): Eukaryota > Metazoa > Chordata > Actinopteri > Siluriformes > Auchenoglanididae > Notoglanidium > Notoglanidium macrostoma. Next base: position 2,241,288 of record JAQQZR010000021.1, on the reverse strand, counting down.
AAAAACTCTGCCTTTCCGAGCAGGAATTCCGAGTCGGAGAGATGCTCAAACGGATCATTCCTGCCGGGAACTCGTAAAAGACGTCCCGATCCCTGCCTGGTCCTGAACGCAGGACGAGTACTACTGAGAACACTCTGGTACAGATTCATTTTTTAGAAAAGTTCAGAAATTGCACTCTTGATTTAAAAGTTTAAAAGTAACATTTCTGGCCTTCTGGAGACTTCACACATGTCTGGAAGGTGATGTCATTTGACGGGATTAGTTCGGGCGAATCCTACGCGCACTGATCAAAGGCGTGAGCTGACGAGATTAAAAAAAGGTCAGCTTTGATCCGGACGCCAATGATGAGAAAACCCGAGCAGAGGAAAAAAATCCCACAACTAAATCCGAAGTGTGCGTGAGTGGACGAGACGTTTCTTCTTTTTCTTCTGACGTGCATCATGCGACATTTACGAAATAACCGTGAGGCAGGAATCCGGCGAGACACGACTTAATACTCTGCTTGTTTTTATTTTTTACTGAACAAGACAGAGGATTGCAGTCAGCTGATCTAGATGGAAATAAGAGTCATAGCGCCTGTGAAACAGTAAAGTACCTCATGGACATTTAATCCTGTCTGACCAGGGCGTAAATCAGCACAGAGTGAACGTGATGACTGACAGGAGCACGTTCACGTTCAGCGTTCGGTGAACTGGCTTTTCAGCATGTTGTCTATAAATACTAAAGCTAAACCTTAGACGTTAATGTATTTTTAATCACCTAATAACGCACAGCTAATATTTAACTCTTTACATTTTCACGAACTCGTCCTTCCTTCTTTAAGAGCTGAGACTATTATTGATCATTTCAGTTTAAAAGACGAACACAGTGGCGTTTACGATCCTTCCAGGAACACGATAATCCTCATTTGGGCCGTGACGGATCTGGAGACGGAGCCCAGGGACTGGATCTAAAAACAAAACCCGGATCTATTAATAACGTCTGCGGGAAAACCGCTCAGGCTCCACACGTAGGGACGGCGTATAAAAGGCTGTGGCTGGTTTTTATAAAAAAAAAAAAGAAAAAGTAAATTATAAGCTCTACATCATCTCTGTATCACTTTAAATCAAACTTACATCATTCTCCTGGTTTCTGTCTGGTAACGTCGTTACTAATCTTCTACGTAAAATATAAAATTGAATGACATACATTTCCGTGCCAGACTCCAGGGAACGTCTCGGCCCTTCAACACCTTTTTTTAAACCTCCGAGAGCGTCTTAAACGCCGCACGTTCTTGCACACGTCAGCAGCGAGGTCGCGACACGCTCCTCTTTTACGTTTCTATTTAAATAGCACTTACAAACCAATTTAGAAAAGCCAGGAATGAGCTGTACCTCGTGTTTACAATGATAAAATGTACTTTTTTCATAAATACATATATATATTAGTGCAAAACATTATTTAAAAACATGTTTATTAGAAGGTTTGTTTTATATATCCTTCTCAGTTTAAAGTTAATTATTTTGGTAGACATGAAATTGTTGTAGTATTTATTTTTTGATGCGACAAACCCAAACGCCAGGACGCACACACCCTGTAACACAGAAACGTCTCTAAGTGGCGTGATTTATTTATTTTGGATATATTGCTCGACCGAACAGTTCAAGAATATTGATGGTCAGTTTTTTTTTTTTGTTTTTTTTTTTAAATCTAACATTGTCATTTTTTTTTCGGTGCGAATGTTAAAAATGTTCATTTACAAACAAATTAGGAGATTTCTTAGAGTTTGTATTTTTTTTCTACACCCAGTATATTTTAATATAATTGATAATTAGGAAAAGGATGTGAATGGTTTATAATAATTTGTTAAGAGTTAAAGATGCAGATCCACTCCATATATTTCAATATAGCACAGTGTGTTATAACTGTGTGTGTGTGTGTGTGTGTGTGTGTGTGTGTGTGTGTGTGAGTGAACAATAGAGGCTCTTTGTTCCCTGACTTCAGCTTCAACCCATCCAGCTGTGTGTACGCGCGCGCGCGCGCACGCACACAGGAGTAAAACCCATTTAAACCCTTCTTTATGATCGGAACTCTTCAGTACTCACTGAGGAAGACCACGCTGAGGATGAAGAGTGAGTTTGTCCATGGTGAGCTCCTCTTCATGCCCCACGCGCAGGCCATAATCACACTCCTCCTGTTTAATGTGGCTTTAATATGAAATCTAACACACTGATCTGAGGGATGAGTTCAGAAATGTAAACTAACACTGAAGGAAGATGGCATGATGCTAAATAAACCGTGCAGACAGACTGCTAAGTTTACTCTGCTGGGGTGTGAGACAGCTTTACACCAACACAGCTGCACGCTTTAACGCACACCAACAAATACCAACAAGATTACTGCTAATAATAACAAATAAATACATAAATAATTTAAATAAATAGGGTAACCTGAATCCAACACTAGCTATCCTAGATTACAAAGCAGAAATCAAATGTCTAGCATGACATTGCAGTCATGAATAATGTTAGGTTAATGAATGCGGTTTAAATGTTAGTAAAATAAACAAAAACAGGAAGTGGTCGAGTATCTTAGCGATAGCTAACGGTGCTAGCGAGAATTAGATTAGCCACCGAGCTACACACTAAAAAACAAGAATAAGGGGGGGGGGGGGATAACATACAGCAGTGAAAAATCTACAAATATGTCTAAAAAAAAAAAAAAAAAAAAAAACCTGGTTATTTAATTCTATATTTAGGCGGAGTTAGCTAACTAGCTAGCGTTAACTAGTCCGTTTCCTTTTCTTTTCTCAGAGCAGGGTTAAAACACTGAGCATTTCGCCTTAAAAAAAAAGTGAAAAATGATCTGCTTGGTTGCAAAGCTGAAGCATTAAATCCGTTAGGTTTTGTAAAAAATCAACAGCGATAAAAACAGGCGGTCCGTTATCCGTGTTTCTGCTCCAAACAAAGAGCCGGTGACATTGTCGGCTCCGCGGCCCACACAACAAACCCCGAGCGCTGCGTGTTGTTACATCCGGGTGCTTCACCCTGGACGCGTCCCAATCTGTTCACTCCTACTCTGACGCGTTCCTGTCGCAACTATGGCGTCTGACATCATGGCCACCATTACAGAGTTTTGGTTTGGTAGAGCAAAACGAGATAATTCACGTTAATGAGTGTTTTTGAGGAAAAAGTCGATATGAAATCGACCAAAAATGGTATAATATAATATATATAATGCTATATGTGGTTTTACATAATTGTCTTTGTATGCTGTAGCATTACAATTCCTCTTCACTGGAACTAAGAGGCCCAAACCTGTTCCTGTTCCTCCACTGACACGAAAAGAAAAATGTATGAAAACTTCATCATGATGTACCTAAACAAGGGAATTAATTATTAAAAGGTGGGCATGATTTAACTAAAACAGAGTAATGAATAAACAAGGGAACGGCTTATTAAAACATGGCGATGATTTAACTAAAACGAAGGAACGAATAGATATCAATCTTTTTTCCTTTTCGTGTCATAAGAAGGGCCCCGTATAATGCCCTTGTGTACAAAGTCACAGTAACTCACACTTACTCCATGGGGAGCTCCATGGTGTGTTAATGTTGGAAAAGAACTTGAGCGGCCTGAACAGATCCCTGACCTCAACCCCACTGAACACCTTTGGGATGAACTGGAACACCGACTGCACATCAGACCTCCTCAACCAACATCAGTGTCTGATCTCACTAAAGCTCTTGTAGATGAATGAACACAAATCCCCGCAGCCTTTATAACACATTATAAAAGCAAAGAGGGAATAAATCTGGAATGGGATCTTCAACAAGCACATATAGGTGTGATGGTCGTGGTGCACAAACTTTTGGCCATACTGTATAGTGTATGCATGGAGGCTTGGTTCCACAAAATATTAAGCAGTGTTATCTTGCAGTTGTGACTTTTTATCTCAAACTATCTCAAATTAATGGAATTGTTTTACACTTCCGTGTTTATACGAATCAGAAACAGAACTTTTAATGAGATAGCGCACAACGGCAGCGAAGGCAGCTTGAAATCACTGCAGTGTCCCTAAATGCACAAATAGTTCAAGCATAGATCCCTGCTTAAGCTTTCACCCTATCTAGCTAGCTGTGGGGGAAAAATGCTAGCTAGCTTTTCTACTTACCTTAAGGCTTGTATACTTTGCACAAATGTCACCGCAAGTGTGCTAGTTTATGATAGTCTGCGTAATCTGGCTAATCCACAAGGGGGCAGCAAAGTAAAGGCAGTGGAATAGAGGCTTCAGGAAATGCATTCTTCAATTTTGATGTGCCTGGGGTAATGTTTGTGTATAGCATCTCAATCAGCAACGGTTCAGACATCACTCAATGTTATTATTATGACATGTTATTATCATTTAATATCACTCAATTGTGACCTTTTAATCTCATAATAATTAGTTATTTTTATTCAAATGTGACTTTTTTTAACATTATGTAATTATGATCTCAATTTTTTACCCAACATTGTTTGAAAGTACTTTGATTAAAGTACTCTTTACAGTGGAAACTCTGGGAGAGGCTGAACAGAACAGCGTGCCTGCAGTGTTGGTGTGAACTGATAAAGGTAGGGGATAGACTAATATTTGTTTATTACATGTAATGTGCATGAGGTGCAATAATCTGCTGAATGTGATGTCATGCTCATTTTTTCACAGTAATTGTGACATTTCTTCCTGCATATATATATATATATATATACAGTGGGATGCGAAAGTTAGGGCAACCTTGTTAATCTTCATGATTTTGAGCAGTGTTTAGGGTCGTTGTCTTGTTGAAAGATCCAGCCCCGGCGCAGTTTCAGCTTTGTCACTGATTCCTGGACATTGTTCTCCAGAATCTGCTGATACTGAATGGAATCCATGCGTCCCTCAACTTTGACAAGATTCCCAGTCCTTCCACTGGCCACACAGCCCCACAGCATGATGGAACCACCACCATATTTTACTGTAGGTAGCAGGTGTTTTTCTTGGAAT
>JAQQZR010000021.1:2211598-2221682 GCA_030068235.1 Notoglanidium macrostoma | reverse complement strand
GAATACTTCGGTACCTTTTGCCAGATGGCAGGAGGTTAAAAAGTGTGTGTGAGGGGTGTGTGGGGTCGTCCACAATGATGGTGGCTTTGCGGATGCAGCGTGTGTGGTGAATGTCAGTGATGGATGGAAGAGAGACTCTGAAACACGAGAATTTCGGAAAAGCTCTCAGATGTCAGAGAAAAGTTTACAGGCTTGGAAGAGGTTGTTTTTCAGCCGATTCGACGAAGTAATTTCGCAAAATTGAAATGGAAAACATTTTTCGCACTGAAAGTAAGCACTACCACGGCTATTGCAGTGGATGCCATCAAAATCCTGTGACAAATATCAGATCTGAATGATTATTGTGAGAGCTTTAATCGCATAACATCGCTCAGTGGAAATATAGACCATTCACAATTGTGTTTTTTCAACTTAAAAAAGAAAAAAATCACTTCTATTTTGGGCAACACTGCAGTGGAAGTCATCTTAAAGGTTAAAGCAGTATGGAGTCCAGATGCTGTGCCTTATTACTATTTCTAATATGTATTTAAATTCTCAGTTATTTATCAATGATGAAAATAAAGATCCACAGATGAAAGCCAAAACATCAGGGTTAGCATTAACAAGGTGAGCAAGACATCTAGCATTTGCTAGAGAGTCTGGTATGCTTCATTAATTCGTAAAGGGGGCCAAGAACTACCCACTATTACAGAAATGTGCAATCTAAATGAAATGGCAGATGACCAACCACCAAAGTTTTCCCCCAGGCCATCAACATACAGAAGAATCAATCTACTACAAACAATTACAATAGTGAAATACAACATACATGGCAACGTAATGAAGGAATCATCAGTGAAGCATAAAAGCTGCACATAAAATGTGATTCGTAATTCAAGGTGAGCACCGCAAAGATATAATCAAATATGTGTAGTGCGCAATTTACGCCTCGATCAGCAGTTTACATCACAATGCTCGTTTGTTAATTGGGAAAACTTCTACACTACACGTTTTTAAAAAAAAAATCATTGGCTACTTTCAAGCATCATTATGCATAAGGCTTGATTTATAACTGTAGTAAAGTGTTGTAAGACAGCAGCCCATCTTAGCTATTTGGTGATAATATATTAAATTCTCCATACTCGCATCATGTTATAAGCAAATTCGGCTCACATTCCCTTCATACAATGTTTCAGCAGTGATTAATTGACATAACCCACGTTTTTGGGCCCTCGTTTTCCTGCCAGTACACGACTGACAGCAGCTAAACAAATACTCCAATTTGTCTTATTAAGAACATGACGCTGTGCCTCATATTTCTAATTAGCAAACAAGCTGCATGGACATGGTTGAGTCATCAGGCCTCATTTATCACTCTTTTAGTAAAGTTGTGTGTAAATGTTTGAGGAAGCCAAAGCGAACTATAATGTTCCACTGGATTTACAAAAATTTAAGAAAGGCAGATTTTCTTTGTGCTTGTGTGTGTGTGTTGATCACCTTAAAGTGCAAAGTGTGTCCCTGATACAGCTCATTTGCATTTAGTGACACCTACAAAACTCCATAAACGTTCAAGGGCACCGACAGTTACAAGTATGAAATGAGTGATCAGGGTAAAGGCTGAAAAACAGAAGTGGAGGGTATTTTGACTCAGTACTAAGCCAGTAAAAAATATTTAATAATATATAGTATTAATAAGCGAGCTCTAAATCTTCTGTCAGCTTCTTTAAGAAAACTTTCGCTAATAAAAACGGAAGGCATTGTTGCAGAAGAGGATTATGAGGAGTTGAGTATCAGCTGGGAGATGGGACAAGTTATCATGAACGAAATGACTATGGATCTCCAAATAACTTGTGAACAACCACAGTGTACAAGCGATGTCAGGTAAACTCCTATGGTTCCTCTAGCTGTGGAAGATTATAGGCCTCATCAGGTGGTGAAGTTTATCTGCCTTTATTACACAGATGTATTGAATATTTGGTTCCGATTGGCCAATTATGGCATTCTATGGTCTGTTATTTCTGTATAAAAGACCATTGCTGTGTGTAACAGACCGTGTCATGTGTGGACCACGTCATTAGCAGAAGCAATAAAATCATTTTAAATCAATATTTTGTGTCAATCTATCGATCTCTTTTTTAAGTAGCTGTGTAATAAGTGGGACTGTTGTGGATTGCTTTTCAAACGTAACACAGTGGAATATCGATGGTGTCGAAAATGGCGACTTGGCACAGAGACGTCTGGGAAGCGTGAGCGGCAACTTTATGTATAGGCTTTTGTGAACATATTTCACATATTGCTCCACATCATGAAAACAACAAAATAAGGGTTTTTATTGCTAAATGTGCATTCATGCATAAAATGTATTACAAAAATATTTCTTTTCTTGGGGTATTGAAGAAACCAAACACGACATTTTTCCATAATAACGTAAAAACTTAAAAAACATGTTTTTATGACGAATCTGCAAAGAAAAAAAGAAAGAAAAGGAAACTCTTGTATAGGAAACGGTACTAATAGATGCAGCTATTGTTAGCTGGGGGAGGGCTCAGTTACAGTGCACCTGGCAACGCTTTACGGCACGCCGCGAGGCTCAAACCCTCATCCGTGAAACAAAAGCGCAACGCGTTTTCTTCTCCGCTGTCAGTGTGCAGCTCAGAGCTCAGCGGAACAGCGCTGGGACTCAAACCGCACACCAAAGGAAGATTTCAGCTCGGAGTTTCTTGTTTTGCATCTTGCATTTGGCGCTTTTGAAAGGGGAGTGAGATTATCTGGACTGAGCAGCCATGTCCCGGAGGAAGCAGAGTAACCCGCGCCAGTTCAAACGCCACAGCGCGAGCGCAGTTCTTACAGGTCACTTCTTATTTATTTATCTCTGTATGGTCCTAATCTCTGCATGCATGGAGATCTCTGTGGTAGATGTCTGTGTTCAGTATATATATAGCTGTGTGTGTGTTACTTTTGGCAAATCATAGCCTCGGGCAATGAAATTAACTTTGTAAGTTTGGAGATCAAAATTATTGTTATTATTACTATTGTTATTCTCATCCTATTTAATTGAATTTATTTATTTATTTTGTTTCCTGAAAAGCTTTATGCACTATTTTAAGACATGCAAGTCTGTCCTTGCAAAGTTCTGCATCTGGAAGTGACAGGTTAATAATGCACCTGATCTTAAATCGACATAAATAAAAAAATAAAAAAAAAAGTAAAAAAATAAAAATTGTAGAATAGTTTTATGCATCATATCCATTTTGGTAATCTTCATCTGCCAACTGAATATATTTTGCTTATTAAAAAAATAACAAACAAACAAACAAATAAATAAATAAAAATAAAATAAAATAAATTGTTTTATGCATCATATCCATTTTTAGTAATCTTCATCTGCCAACTGAATATGTTTAGGTTTTTTTTTATTTTTTTTTAAATAAAATAAATAAATGAATAAAATAAATATATAATATTAAAAAAAAAAAAAAAAAAAAAAAGTTTTATGCATAATTTCCATTTTGGTAATCTTCATCTGCCAACTGAAAATATTTAGCTATTTTTTAGCTTATTAATAAATAATAAGAGACATTTTTGAATGTAACTATTGCACTCAGAAATAAAGAATGATACCATCAATATCACATCTTTTGTATCTTTAGTATGTATATTTATGCATTTTAAAATAATAATAATAATAATAATAATAATAATAAGGTACAGATTTGTACTTAAAGGATCTAACTGCTACTCAGATGCACCTTCCCAGGTAAAAGATACGCAGTAAAAGTACAGATGTACCTGCCTTTGAGCGTATTAATCATATTGCATTTTCATAAAATGTGTAATTAATAAATGTGCCCTGCCCAACTGCTTAATTTGTTGTCACCTTTAACCAAATACCTTTATATACCTATATATAACTAAATACTAATGTAGAAATAATCCTACCTACTCTCAGTTAATGAGTTATTATTAGACATATGGCATAATAAATGTTGTTATATTAGAATGCTGTATAATTTGCATAATTTGTACCCAGCTCATACTGCTACAGTATGTTAAATTGAAACACTATAATTTATCTGATTATTAAGTCTGTCCCTGGGTTTCCAGTTAAACCATGTGAGACTCTTCATGAGTTAGCTCCATCACAGTTATTACAAAGGACAAAAAGGTCATTATGTAGTTCTTTTTTTTTTTAAATCTCCCTCCAACATATTGCCCCGTTATCTAAACCTCAGCGATTGCCCCACTATTTTCATATTTTGCCTATTCCATTCTCGGTGGCGTCCCTCTGGTGCACAGATAAAGAGCGAGTGCTGAAAGAGCTCCATTAATTTGCCCTGATGACTGCAGTGATAAGGGAAGATAATGGACTTGATAAAGTCTCTCTCTCATGTGTGTGTATGTGTGTGTGCGTGTGTGTGTGTGTGGGAGCAGAGATATCATCACACACGATTATTGCCATTAAAATTCCAGCTCTGCAATCTGCGCTGCACTGATAATCCTCTCCGGACGATAAGACAAAGAAAATCTTCTCTCTTTATTAGGTCTTCTGGATATTCTGATAATACAGTGATGAATTTTGTATTTTTCCTGACCCTCCATATTTTTTTTAAAGATCTCACTTTCTTTTTTTCCTCCCTTTCCTCCGTCTCGTTCTCTTATGAAGTGATAGGGTCATCTTTTCTGCTTTACTCCTGCTTTCACCCCCCTTAACCCTCGCAGCAGTGGGGTTTTATTGTAATAAGAGTTAGATCTGAAAGGCAGATAGTGAGGTAGGAGCATATTATCATCCGTTATCAGTTCTTCTTCACTCCATTGAGCCGAACCAGCTGTTATTCCCACCCCTTATCGCCCCGTTCATGACCGGCGGGGCAGTAAATTTGCCCCCTTTGGTGGGATAAATCTATGACAGTGGATTAAAAGAGTGTGATGAAGGAAGGCGCTTCGCCTTCATCCCGAGAGAAGAGTCCATGCGAATCTTTCTCGTGTTCCTGCTGATGAGGTAGAGACACAAACACCCAGGACGTGTTTCATTTAAGCTTCTCTCGTGGATTATGATTTCATCAGAATACTGTAGTGAAAAATAGCGACAAGAAACCACTGCATAAAATAACTACCACCTTCAAGATCTACCAACTTTGCTGAACTGCTCAGAATAACATCATAACTGTAAAAAAAAGTCTTAAATAACTGAATAAAATAAATTCAGTGTTAATTTCTTAATTATTATATAGTTTTATTGGCTTACTTAAAAATAATTGAGACATTTTAACTTCCATATAAAGTTTCCGTGTAAATACATCTAGTTGACATGACATTTTTTTTAATCAGCTTAAGATGTGCTTTTATATTTTATTCATTATTAAATGTTGGATTCTCCATTTTGGTTGGTCAAAAGGTGTTGATTCGATTTAATTTTCAATAACAGCAGTAGTCTGGCTCCTCGTGATATGTCAATATTAACACCGTAAACATAATTACATAACTGTAGTAACTTTAAACGTACCTGTAAATGAATTGTTCTTAAAAAGATTTAATTGCGATGGCAAATTGTGTGGGAGAAGAGGAATAAAACACGTCTGGATGTGCTTTAATAGGAAAAGAATTCAAATCAGGGTGGTATCAGTGACTCCGCTTCCACACGTCACAGTGTAAGTTGATTATTTTCCTGTAACAGCGCAACACGGAGTGTGTTATTCCTGAACATCTTAATTTAAGGCTTTGAGAAATTTGTAACTCGTCATGCCCTGACATGAAACATACATTACGACAGAACAGTGCTCTGCTGATTTACACTCGTTGGAAGACCAGTTAATTCGGCGTAGAAATGTACACCAGTGTTTCAGTATCAGAGAAGGTCGGAGAGTCTCTTTACAAAGAGTACATTTAGTACATTTTGCTCCGCCGTATTGTTTGACTTACTTTTACGTATTTCAGTAACAGAGGTTTTTGGTTCATGTGTTCATTTGAACAGAGAAATGTAATTTACGTTCATGTTTAATATCCCTCAACGCCATTATGTGTATGTTATAAAATTATTATAAAGCCAGCACACGGGCCCTGATCTTAATTATGTACATGACAGTTAATCAGATAAACATTTCGTGCCAGCTGTGATGGAGTGTGTCTTACACGATGCTGTCAAAATACTGACTCGTTCAGCGGCTACGTCACACAAATAGAAATAGAAAACCAAAGGAATAACTTCAATAGTTTATTGCCATATCAACCTTTAACCCTCTAAATAGAAGATTAACTTTAATTTAAAAAAAAAATATGAATAAAACAAAATCTATTAAGGAAAATATTAATATGTGTTGAGTAAAGCATTACAAACTGATTATCACACATCTACTATCTGTAAGTGGCATATATTTGAAATGATTCGAGCAAAAATGTGGATGGAGATTAGTGATTATCTCAGATATTCAGAAATAGTGGAAATTCTGATGAAACTGCTGCTGAGACGAGGAAACATGACTGTGAGGAAAGTGTTTCGGTTCTGAATCGCTAATGAGACTGTTAGCTTAGCCAGGCGAAGAAAAAGGTGTAAACTGGTGTTTTGTTTTACCTCATAACTCCAAACATTTCACCTTCTGACTGTAAACACCTACAGATTTAGCACAGAAATGCTAACACATGTTTTCTGAGGTAAAATTGATTCTAACTGTGCTTTTTTGGGGGGGATAATCAGTGTACAGTGTTATTGAAGCATTGTCCTGATATTGGAGTAAAGATCACTTCATCCATGTTTTAGGACTGGTTTTCCAGACGCTCTTTAGATCCCTAGAAGTCTGTACACCGCTATCCATAAGGGACACAGTATTTTCTCAGGCTCGCTGAATATTGCGATTTATCGTCGCACACCTCAACCACACAGCAACGAAACCTCTCTCTCTCTTTGTTTGTGAATTTTTTCTGTCACTTCGCTGACATACGGCTGTCAGAATATGATAAGTTTCTTTCATTATTATATCCTTTCCGAGACGTCAAGGTTTGTCAGCTCATCTTTATTCTTTTTTTTTTTTTTTTTTTTTCTCAAAGCCATTTTGATTATCTTCATCTGCCAACTGTCAGCGCTCTGTCTCTGTGAGATCGGCGTAATATAAAGCGGGGTTATTGTGTGCCAGCTTTCTCAGCAGCATCTGTTCAGCACTAATGAGCTATGAAGTGCTGTGGCTCACTGGCCTACGAAGCAGGAAGAAGATGGATACGAGCGCCAGAGGAGCCAACTGTTTCTCTACGCTTTCATAAGCACTCCAGCGTCTTTACGAGTCATAACAGTGCTGTTTATCAGAGTTAGGATGTAGGAGACATGGGATCAAACTCAATCCAGCACTAATGTAGCATCCACGGGTAAAGAAAGATGACTGCTGGACATGCGCCAGTATTAAAGTAAAACTCACACAGAAACACGTTAAATATATTTGAATTGAATTGTATAACAGTCCAGTCCGTTTGATTGGACGGATGGCGTTCCAAGAGTGCTGATATTCAGTATAACTGTTATGCGTTCTCTACGTAAAATTCCAATCCTAGCAACAATCTCACCGAAACGGTTACTAGAGTAGAGTTAGCGATGTCATCAGCGGACATGGCAAAAGATTCGTTTTCAGTGAATGTAACTTAAAATTATGAAAGCTCATCAGATGAAGCTGAACAGGACAAACGGAGACCAATTTCACCGGATGCAGCTTTAACAGGAACGTACATATCAATGTGAGCTAGCTAGCCAGCTAGCCGACGCGCTATAAAGCGAGTGTGGCTTCTTCGGGATCTGTTTCCTTTCACGGAGCATTATAAAATAAACAAACCGTTTGACCTTATTGTGTCTGAAATGTCACTTACTCGATATTGATTTCTAATTAATTTTTTTTTATAAAACTGGTATATAAAAGCAGTATGACAGTCGTGTGGTTATACTGAGTATCGGTATCAGTACTCAGTATTAGGGCTACGATACGATACTATCACAAAACGTTGCCCACTATAACGATAGTATCTCGATACAGCGATATACAGTGATATTCGAGACAATCGTCCACAATACATCACGATATCTGTGTAACTGAAGACAAAATACCTCTAAAAAGGCAGGAATTATGTATTGATTTATTAAATACAATAAAAAATCAAATAAATTGTATAAATAACTTAAAAAATCGTTCTTAATTTATAATTATTACTTTGCCCCGCTACCCATGCTCTTCTTTTCACCACGTTTACCCTCATTCGTTTGATAGCGAGGAGTCATGAAGGAGTGACGCTGGTACATAAATCAGTTTAGAGCTCCTGCAAGTTTTAAAAACAATTAACCGATATTTGGTACCAGTGTATCGATAATGTATTACAAAAGGAATACAATATATTCTTGATGCATTGGGATGCGTTGGTGATTCTGGTGCTAATTTGTTGTTTTTTGGTCACTGTTCCACATTAAGCATCAACACTATTTTCTGAGCATTTTATTTATTTCATATAGGTAGCAATTGACTGATTGTTTCTTTACTAAAACACTCTACGTCATACTTTTTACACATTTACAGTTAGAATTAATGCCCGCTAAACAGGTTGGTTCCTGATATCACTTGCATTATAACACTGCTGCTGAATTCTGAAGGTGGTGATTCATTTTCTAAAACAGACGCCCTGACAGTAGTGTATATTAATGTGCTTGTTCTGATACATTATCGCGTCTATAGCAGCAAAGTTATACGCAGAAACGTGTCTTGAGGACGTTACAGAAACTGATTAAAACCTTCAGATGCTCAGCTTTAGTAGCTGATGGTCAGTGGTGTCCAGAAGGCAGATGTTTATCTCACATCATAGCCTCAATAGATACAAAGTTACATTATGTTTAAAAAAAAGTTTAACAATGTCTTGGATTAACATCGCCATGTTAGGGGGAAAAAAGAAGAAAGGATGTTTATTTGGCAGCCCATAATCATTATCAGTGATGTCCAGCGAGCAGACGTTTATCGCTCACTCCATCAGTGCACCAGGAAGCTCGATGCTGATCGATCATCAGGGGTTTTGAACAGAAACAATGATGCAATCGTTCCGTCTGGGTTACAGGTTAAAAGACCTGGCTTTCAGTCCTGGGTGTCTTTGAAAGTACTAGACAAAGCATGGATTTTCAAATCAAACCCCCTTCACGTTCTTGCGAAGCTTGTCAGGGTCATGATGACGATCACTGAAAGAAAATTCAAGTTAAAGTTATCTTATTAGAAACTAAAGTCTGATTTATGCATGACATGAAAATTGCGAGGAGGTGAAGAAGCTAACTTTTCGCCTCGACTAATTAACGATTCACGAAGTTCACTTGTCCTATAAATTCAAATGTGACAAAATTGATTAAATTAGTCTTGGCTTCTTCTCTGCGTCTGGGGTCGACTCATAATAGCGTGCTCGGGAAAGGAAAACAGACAAATTGCTTCGGATTTTGCTGCATTGTTCTGAGGTAGTTAGCAAGCTATGTTAAATCTTTTGGCATTCTAGCTAGTTAGCGAGGAACTGTGGCTCTGTATCCATTCATACAAATGGCAGGTTATTTTTATCTAAATGGCTTTAGATAAAAATGGCTTGTTTTTGTTGCAAGTTAGCAGGCTAGGTTTTTGGCATTTTAGCTAGTTAGCAAGCCAATCTGAATCCCTGTATGGTTGGAAGTAGACTGCCTACATAACTGTTTGTTTGTGCAGTCAAAGTTGAAAATTTGATGCTACAGTGAGACTTTTTACTGTCAGACCGTTCAGTCATCGCAAAGTATAAGCACCTCAAATCTTTGAAATGTAGCTAGCTGTTAGTTAGCAAAGATTATGGATTTTCTCTGTAATCGTATCGCTAACACTCGACCCTACAGCTCACATAAAGAAGCAGCAGATGAGGCCTTATTGTGCTGATACAGCGGACTGGAAAAGAGAGCGAGAAAGAAAAAAAGCTTTATTATGCTGCAGTGTTTCAGCTCCTATTCATGTCTCATTGCTGTGTAATCATTCCTCTTAATCTCATTTACAGATACAGCAAAACAAAGAGAGACTGTGTGTGTGTGTGTGTGTGTGTGTGTGTGTGTGTGTGTGTGTGTGTGTGTGTGTGTGTGTGTGTGTGTGTG
>JAQQZR010000021.1:2200276-2211498 GCA_030068235.1 Notoglanidium macrostoma | reverse complement strand
TGTGTGTGTGTGTGTGTGTGTGTGTGTGTGTGTGTGTGTGTGTGTGTGTGTGTGTGTGTGTGTGTGTGTGAGAGAAAGGATTAGGGGAACCCAGAGATCACTGATGGGAAGAATCACATCTTTCAGTGCATATAAGCATATTTTGAGAGGAGGATTTGCAAAGTTTAACATGATTAGCTCTCTAAATGAGAATATAAACATAGAAAGCAGGACAAAATGCTGCAGGAAAAAGCACCAAAGTGACTGAATTGACCTGCACCTATTTTTGGACACAGACCAATCAGAATTCATCACTTCATCAAAGGGACTAATATTATTGTTGCTCATATTTTACTTCTACTTGTAGTAATTGTGTCCAGAATTTCTGCATTTTTATTCATGGGTCAGTACTTACTGTATCCTGGTCAGGGTTGTGATGTATCCGGAGGCGCCACGAATACTGGGTGTGAGACGGGATTGGATAAGACTCCAGTCCATCGCAAGGCACCACACACACACACATTCACAACTGGGGCCAATCCACATACTGAGGTTTCTGGGAGGTGGAAGGAAACCGGAGAACCCGGAAGAAACCCCCATGGATACGGAGAGAACGTGAAACATCACGCAGAGAGTAACACGTGCTCAGGATCGAACCAGGGACCCTGGAGCTGCGAGATAGCATTGAGCACCATAGTGTTGCCCTAGTTAGCTATACAGACATGTTACGCTTTAATTTGAGGTTCGGCCAACTAGCTAGCTTTTTGTGTGTCGCTAGCATATCCAGCAATGCTAACCATTTTCTGTAATGTAATAGCAGGCAATCAGGTAATAGGGATCGCCACCGTGCCACCGACGTCTGGATTTTTTTCAAATTTGAAACAGAAAGGATAAACCAGTGTAATGGATAGAAGAATATTATTTTCGGGTCTGCAGTGATACTTAACATATAAATGAAAGAGTGTTATTAAAAGTATAAGTGAAAATTCCTGAGGATCAACTGAATGCTGTGAAAAAGAAAGAAAAAACAGGTCCAAACCAGGATTCATCCCTCAGCAGACACATCCTCATCTCTCTCTGTCTGTGTTAGTGAGATCTAGGCGTCATGCCACCGAGACTGAGGCGTCCACATCCTGTGCCAAAGAGCCCCGTTGTGTGATTGATGCAGTGTGTGTTAGTGTCTACAGGGAAGCACACAGAGTCCAAATTGCATACATATACTCTCTCACACACACACACACACACACACACACACACACACACACACACACACACACACACAGTAGAAATCACCCCAACAAAAATCCCCAGGTTTTATTTTTACCTCAGAGTCTGTGAGCATTGCTAGTTGCTATTGGGTGGTTACAACCACAAATTAGCTCCTCCAACAATCAATTAATGTAAGAATTGTGTTAGTAAAATAAAACACTCATGTTAATTTCTACTAAAACAGAACTATATATTGCCTACACCATAATAAAGCCTTCCTGATGTTTAGAGATTTCTGAATCCAGCTATGAGCAGCTTAGCCTCAGTAAGATTAGCTTGAATGCTAGTTCACTAGTTAGCCATGGAGTCCTTCCACAAATGTGAATGTGTTTGCAATTCTACATATGAAAAAACAATTATACGTTCTGTTTAATGACATTCATTTAGTTTTCAAATCCATTTCATTCACTGTAGTTAGCTTTGATAAAAACAGGAAGTAAACAGGAAATGTGACACTTTATTATCTTGCGTTTCTTCTTTTGTCTTGCAGGAGTGTTTGAGAATGGACAAACAGAGCTGGAGTGCGAAGAGAAAGAGATCCTGAAAGATGTAGAAATGACTGTAGATAAAGGAACACGGTTCCCTGTAGACCCGGAAAATGTTCATGTTAAAAATGACGATGATTCCAGCGCAGGTGAGGCGGCCATTTTAAAATCTGTGATTAAGGTAAAAATCTCAACTGTGTTTAATTAAAAAAAAAAAATTTGAACTTTTTTTTTGCACATGAGCCAATCAGTGTGTTTTATTGGAGTTTTTTATTAGAGTTTTTTTTTTTTGCAAATCAAAAAGGTGATCAAAGAAAATCAGGTACATTTTAAATAAACAATCCATCCAGCCAGTAATTTAGTTTTTTTCAGTTCAATTCAAGAAAGCTTTATTGGCATGAACGTTAGAGCAACATTATTGCCAAGGCCATATACATACACACGTAATTATAACAGACGATTCTAATAATAATAATTACAAACAGAAATGGAGCCGATGTTTTGCAAGGCCTCTTTATGTCCCGCTGGATTGCGCCTTTTTCAACTCTTTGAACATTTTGGAACTACACTTCCCATCAGCCCCTGCACCTCATGTGTCCTTGATTGTTTGCACCTGTTTTGAGTCTATGTTTGTTAGTTACGGTGTTTAAGTTCCTGTTTCTTAGTGTTTCATTGTCAGGCGTCTTTTGCGTTCATGTCTGTGTTTTGCCAAGTGTTTAGCCCATGTTTATGCATCATGTTTAGTGTTTTGTTTAATTAAATATGCTGCATTTACAACCTACTCTCCTGGTTTCCTGACACATTATCGATACCACTTATCCGCCAGCGTCATGGTGAAGCTGGAGCCAATCCCAGCTATCTTCAGGCGTGTGGTGGGGTGCACCCTGGACAGATCACCAAACTATGTCAGGGCTAACACAGAGACAAACAACCATTCACACTCACGGGCAATTTCAAATAGCCAGTTGACTTAATCTGCATGTCTTTGGACTGTGGGAGGAAACCTGAGCACCCAGTGGAAATCCACACAAGCACGGGGATAACATGTAAACTCCATGCAGAAAGGCCTCAGGAGGTTGGAGGCTTCGAACCCAGAACCTCCTGGCTGTGAGGCGATGTTGCTAACTACCCAAATAAACAATCCACTATTTAAAATCGCTGGCCAAATATTACAATATACTGCTGTTTCAGTCCAATTGAAAACAGTTAAACAAAATTCAAACTGGAAACAGGACCAAATCAAGCGGTGCGATGAAACACCCGCATATTTATATTGCTTTTAGCCAATCAGACTTCCAAGTGAAATCTCAGAGCTGAGCAGTTGAAGGTTAAAGAGATTTGACCTCACACCCTTCCGGACCTAACCTGATGAACTTACCCTGCTCACTAGTGCATCCCAAACAGTGTTCCTGGTCCTAGTAAACATTAAAACAGTGTTTGTCTTTTCCCCTCAGAGAAAACAATCAGCTCTTTGAACTGAAATTCAATTTCTCCAGCCCGATCCTCAGAAGTCTTCATAATTTGGCTTCCTCTCTGTGCTGCGTTTTATTTCTTCCTCACAGATGATGAATCTGCTCTTTGAAACGCCTCTGCATTTCCTCTTAAAAGTTTGGCATGTGGAAATTGGAGTGCGTACACCTGTTTCGCCTCTCAGCGAGGAATTTTCAAAAGCACGAGCAATCTTCTGCTTTTTTTTTTTTGTATTGAATTGGCGGAAAGACGTACGTCTGCTTCTTTTGTTCTTTCTGAAAGGAATCCAGGCAGGCGAGCTCATTTGAGTTGGCACGCAGATTGTAATTTTCTTTTTCCTTTTCGTTTCAGGCTGTGTTTCAGTTTTCATTTGTGTTTTTTAGTAAACAAGAGTGAAGACGTGATCGCTCTAAAAAGAAAATGAATATTTATTATTCTAAGATTTGAATATTTATTTTATAACAAGCGTCTGTAGTAGACATGTGCCAATATTATAATTATTACATACTTCCATGTGTCTGTCTCACTGAATGACATTTTGACCACTAAGTAAACTTTTTTTTGTTTAAACTTTCACTTTGGTCTCGAGTGGTGAACAGGATCATGGGATTTGGTGACCACTTTTTAGGCACTTTAGGGTTCCTCAAGATGAACAAGGACAAGGAACCCTTAAGGTTTCTAGAATTAAGAGTGTAGTTATATTTTTGTCCGCATTACCACGTTGTATGTTAAATAGTGTTACACCATGGTGCTGCTGAATTCTGGATTCTGATTGGTCAGAAGGTGTTGATTAATTTCCTATAATAGCTCTAACAGTGTCACAGGTTTGAATTCAATGAATGCGTTATCGTTCCCATAGTAACGACTCATTCACGGCAACTTCCGTGCTCTTCTATGTAAACATGTATTTCCTGTAGTGTTCCTTCTGACAACATTAAATGTAACTATTCATGGATAAATAGTATGACGTGTCATTTTATAATGAATATAAATTGTGAATGTTGGCAAATTGCTGTGGTATAAGAGGAAGAAAACACTTCAGGACACGCTGTTATAGGAAAATAATCAAGTTCAGGGTAGTAACAGTAACTCTGCTTCATCACACCACCCTGTTGTTGATGGTTTTCTTATAACAGCACGCCCCAAAATGTTTTATTCCTTACTTACACTGTCCATCCTATATTTTTTTACGGCACATGATTTTACAAGTTTATGTCGTCTTGCCTAAAATAGTGTTTGGTAATGTGTGTGTGTGTGTGTGTGTGTGTGTGTGTGTGCCAGCACCAGAGGCAGAAAATCCTTAATCACTGTTTAATTAAGGACTCGTCCTATAGCTTCATTTCGTTCCTGTGCTGTAATTAAACATTTCCAATAAGTTTAGTCACAGAGCTTAACACACAGAGTGAGTGTGTGAGGAAGACACAGACATGTCTCTCTCTCTTTCTATCCACATGCACACACACACACACACACACACACACACTCACAGCTACAACGAGGAAATGTAACTCTCAGGCTGAGTGGGAACTTTGCCCCAGTTCTGCTCTTTTAGAGCTGCTTTAGGGCTGTTTTAGTTCTCCATTAGGGATCGTTTAAGGCCACTTTAGAACTCTTTAAAGTTTACTTTGGGGCTTCTTAGGGCTCTTTTTGGACTTCTCTTGGGCTCCATTAGACTTTTGGGCTTCTTTAGGACTAATTTCAGATTCCTTTAGGGCTCCTTTATGCTTAATGACTCCTAAGTTGCCCTAGGGCTATTTTGGGGCTCCATTAAGGGTTCTTTAGGTCTCCTTTAGGGATCTTTTAGGACAGCTTTGGCGTTCCTTTAGGGTACCATTATGGATCCTTTAGGGCTTCCTTTAGAGTTCCTGTAGGGTTTTTTAAGGCTGCTTTTGATTTCGTTTTCACACAGGAGTTTGTTTCACACTGTAATTTTTGCCGTTTCTGCGAATCAACAATTATAGAAACTTACACTTTAACCTTTGACCTCTATATTGAACAGGAGATGTGAGTGGAAGTCAGGAAGCACAGAAAGAAGTCAATGAAGAATACAACGGGAAGAACCCGAGCAGCCCGACTGCCTCAGAGGAGTGGGACGGCCCGAGTAAGTTCTGGTGATGTTTTGCTGTGCTGTGGATGTTTCTTTTAATTAAAAGGCTTTGTGACTTCGTGAGTAATGCCATGAGAGTAGACATTATGCAACTAAGGCTGGTGGAAATGCTCATTAACTAACACTCGGTGCTTTAACAGAATATAAACAAACTATTTACCCAGTCTAGAACAACACACACACATACACAAAATGAATAACACAGAATCATAAGAGAGCTTCTATATTGTGCCTGTGCTTATTTTCGAAAATAAAAATGAAACCTACGTGTTTAATGCATTGACGGATGGATTGCCTGATTGACTGCTGTATATTTTCAGTTCAGAACTTAAAGTGCTTGATTTACAAAAGGTATCATGTATTCTAGTATTTACGATGACACATATTGTATCAGTGTAAATAATGAAAAACAATCACAACTGATAACAAGAGTCAGAGTTTCATTAACAATATACAGACTTTTCCAAGGCGTTCTTTATTTTTTAGCTATAATCTTTTTCTAGAGTTTCCAGAATGTTCGCTTCTTCAGAAAAGTGTAAACATTAAATGTGATCAGCTTTAGCGTTGGTGCAGAATTCGGGAGATTAACTTCTTTAAAAGTTTTTATTTGGAGGATGTGCATGTAAGACGAACTCGAATGTGGTTTTAGTACAGTTTTCTAATATAAAATCGGTCATCGTTCTGAGATTTAACGTTTCTTATTAAACTCTAAGCAGCGTAACTGATGATCTCCTGAGCCAAAGTGAACGCCTCCATTAGAGATATCACTCTTATCTGCTTTATATCTCATCATGATAAAGGGAAAAAAGAGCTGTTATTTCTCTCTCCCTCTCTCTCTCTCTGCCTTCCAGTGAAACACGATTAGCTGAAAGAGATAGAGAGTTTTCTACAACAATAACGAGCCTCAGTGTAGTTTTTATCTGATTATGTTTTTTGTTCTTTTTCCTGGGTGAAATGTGAGCCCAGAGCTGAAATTATGCTACTTGTGTGATTTTGTGTGTGTGTGTGTGTGTGTGTGTGTGTGTGTGTGTGTGTGTGTGTGTGTGTGTGTGTGTGTGTGTGTGTGTGCTCTAAATTCGTGCTTAACAACACAAGATAAGAGGTACACAGTTCTCTGAGTGTGTAGCTGATTAAACAGTATTGTTGGTGTTCTTATTATTAGCCACGTAGATAACGGAACCGTGGACCATTAATGCTGCGTTGCAGATTTTTTCAACAATATTGTTTTTAGAGGTCATAAAAATCTCTTGAGTTAGTAGAGTTGTTGTCATGGTGATGAAATAGCTCAATCTCCGCGTCCTTGATGTCGCTAGTGATTTCTTTTCAGACCTGCAATCTCTAAACAGATTATACTGATAGAGATTTAGCGATTTAGTGTGGGGCTAACAGGAAATGGTTCAGTGTTAAGCACAACTGGCACCTTGGAGAAATAGACTGAGAGAAAGAGAGTGAGGCTAGAGAAGAGTGAGACAGTTGGACAAAGAGAGATAGAGGTGAGGCAGACAGAAAGTGAGGGACAGGTAGAGAAAAGAGAGACACACAGAGACAGAAATTAAGAGAAAGTTAGAAAAAGAGAGAAACTGAGAGACAGTCGGAGAGAGATAGAAAGAGAGAAACAGATAGAGACAGAAAGAGACAGAGACACAGACGGAAAGAGAAAGACACAGAGAAAGACACAGACAGAAAGAGAGACACTCAGAAACAGAGACACACACAAAATCAGAGCAAGAGACACAGACAGAGAGACACAGAGACAGAAAGAGAGACACATAGAGACGCAGAGAGAGACACACAGAGACAGAGAGAGAGACACAGAGACAGCGAGTGAGAGACACAGAGACAGAAAGAGAGACACAGAGACAGAAAGAGAGACAGAGACAGAGAGAGAGACACAGAGACAGAAAGAGAGACAGAGACAGAAAGAGAGACACAGAGACAGGGAGAGAGCCAGATAGACATAAAGAGAGACAGATACAGAAAGAGAGAGAGACAGAGACAGAAACAGAGACACATAGAGACAGAGAGAGAGAGACACAGAGACAGAAAGAGAGAGACAGATAGAGAGATGCTAATGTTTTGGTTTCTTTGGTGAGCTTCCTATGAAGACTTCATGGCGACATGGTTTATTCATGGTTTAAAGGAGAAGCTGACCCTCAGCTCACTTTCATTTAATCAATCATTTCATCTTTAAAAAATTATCTATACAAAATCTGTGGTGGACTGGCGACCTGCCCAGGGTGTAAACCCCGCCCCTCGCCCGGAACCACTGCTGGGATTGGCTCCAGCTTCCCCCGCGCCCCAGACGGATAAAGCGGTATAGATAATGGATGGATGGCTGGATGGATGTATGCAAGATTCCTTCCTCACGTCTCTAATGATGAGGCCGTCTCCTCCGATGTCCTCCACATTAAAAAAAAGAAACACTTTTCAAAGGGACCGCACTATGAATTGAGTGACTAGTATATATTTAATATTGGCCTCAGATTGAATTCTCTGCTTACAATTTCCTTAAGTTGAATTTCAGCCTGATGTACTGCGGTTACGCGGAAGGAGACTGACGCTGGTGTTAACACCGCTGCTCACGCGGGCCGATATCCAGCGAGAAACATGCGCTAAAGCTCCTGTTCAGAGTCATGACAGCTGAGACACGCCCCTGTTTCACTCAAGCCCCGCCCACACCTGTAACTCCGCGTAGCATCTGAGGTCCGAATAAGGTTCTGCACATTTTTGGTATTTAAACCAAATTTTAATTTAATGAAGAAAGACAAATGCTAAAAATAAGCCAAAAAAGTGCTGAGCTAATTCCTGGTGTAGAAAACGTCACATATTGAATAGCATGCCTAGCTAGGAGCGTACACGTCACTATCTGACTGAAATGTAATATAGCATTGGAATGAAGCGGATGTTCAGGTTCAGCTTTTAGTTCTGTGTGTGGATTTTTTCCCAGACTTTCTCCGAGTTTGTGTCAGTGATGAATGAAACCCAGCCCGCAGTGGAGACGCCTGTCAGCTGAATTAAAACACCACCTCATAATAATAAAAATGCTAATAATAATATAGATAATGACACTGATAAAAAGGCTAATCTACGCCGAACAAAGCGGTGTGTTGCTCGCTGATTGCCCGTGTTGTCGCCGGATTCAATTAGGCCGCTCTCACTGGCGTATTAATCATCTTTTCAGCAAACAAGCCGGCATTAATTAAAGCAGAGCCGCCGGATAAAGACATGTTGCTGGATCATCATTCTGTTTATCAGCCGTGCACACACACACACACACACACACACACACACACACACACACACACACACACACTGCCTCTTAGCTTGTAGGAGTTTTTGAGCTTCGTATTCAAAGTGTGCCAAAAAAGAAACACTGGAATTTGTCTTTTTATTATTTTTCGGCTGAAAGGATTTGGAAAGCGAATAAGTGCAGAATGAATCGTATTCTTTAAAAAAAGGAAACTAGACACAGATTGATGTTTGCTCAAATTTAATACTTAACATTGCGCTGAATAACAGTGTTCATACTTATTTAAAAAAAAAAAGGTAAAACGTTCTTGTTTCTATAGTAACGGCTTACCCAGGGACTTGAATGCCCTCGAATGCGGAAACCTATTTAAAAAATCATCGACATGGTGACGTTTTGGATTGGTTTAGCGTTTACGGAAGGAGTCTCCAGTGTCAGCGCCTCCTCGCAGTCAGAGCTGAGTCGTGTCTGAGGATCTGTTTACAATTGGTTTCAAAATGCGTCTTGGGTGATCGGGTCACAGGTGGACGTCCGAGACTTACATCTGCGTCTATCGTGAGTCTCGGAGGTGTCCAGCTGATCACTTGCGTTCAGATTTCGTTACTACCTTCATCACTTCTGCTAGAAGATCAAAGGTCCATTTTGACACATTTTGAGTCAGTGTATCTTACTGAAACATGCACCGCAGGGTTGGATGAATAAAAAAATCTAACTATTATAGTTGCCCCAAAATGAATAAAAGATGCAAAAAAGTTTTATTTCATTGCTTTTTTCTTGGTGTGGCAATGGCTTAAAGAGAGATTTCAAATAAACAAGAGGCGAGAGTTCATCCACTTTAACGGAAGTGAGAACAGGAAGTAACTCGTTAGACGGATAAAAAAGGTCAATGTGACGTCCTTTAAGTTAATAAAATGTTAACGTTTCCAACTTGCTGTGGTGTTAGAGAAATAAAACACTTCACACGATGCTGTTATAGGACAATAATCTACTTCTGGATAGGAACGCTAACTCAGATAGCCATGATTATTTTCCTGTAACAGCACAACATGGAGTGTTTTTTCCCCACACTTGGTGCGATCAGCCGTTAACGCGAGGATTAAGGGCATGTTCCTGACTTTCCGAGTAGGAATTCCAGTTCTGGAATTCTGAATTACGAGCTTTATTCAGACGCAGTGGAATTTCCCTCTAATGTTTCCTCTCCTGAACACGACATTCAGGCCAATTTGAGTTTCAACTGAGCATTTCCCAGGACAGAAATTCCAGAAGATCCTTAAATAACCAGGACCTCCTGAGTAAAGCGTATTTATTAGTGACAGACGGTGAAATGAGAGCTCTGTAGTGCACTCGAGCTCTGGGTGATTTTGTCAGATGAGTCCATCAGGATGTCGCTCCACACTCCCACAATCCTTTTCTTCTCCGGCTGCTTGAGTCCAAACACACTCAACCAGCCACACCAGACCGCCATCTCCTTCTCTTCCCCCCTTCTTTTTCTCTCCATCCCTCCTTTTCTCACTCTCGAAGAAATCACAGCAGAGAAGCGAGAGAAGTGAAACCCCGCCACAATGAGCCTGAGAAATATCAGAGTGGCGCTTTTTTTTTTTTTTTTTTTTTCACGCCAAAGATGGGCCGTCTCCCAAATCCTCACGCCCTATCAGACAAATTAAAGTAAATCAAGCATGAAATGAAGCAGGAGAGCCTGGAGATAAGGTTCCTTTAAGTCCTTCACCACAGATTAGACTGCTGAGAGAGAGAGAGAGAGAGAGAGAGTCAGTAAGTAGTGGTCAGGGGGCTGGAGAGATAGAGAAAAGAAAGACAAGTGAGAGGAGGAGGACAGAAAAAAGTAAAAGATAGAGACTGTTAATTTAGCACATGAAGGAAAGGAGGTACAGTGGTCAGATGTCTGGATGGAGAGAGAGAGAGAGAGAGAAATGAGTGAACTGAGTGCATGCTGTAGTGCGTCAGTGAATTAGTCTCCTCGCTCTCATAGCTATTCTCTTGATAGATCATTTATCACGATGTACAGTATGTAGAAAATAAATGTCTTTGGTGAAAGAGCTATTTAAGGAAAGTGAGTTTGCTCCGTGAAAATGTGTTGCAACGCACTTCTTTAAACTACCACAATGCGTATTAGAGTAGGAGTCCTACTGTCACCGTGCGTTCAGATCAGAGAACGTCGAAGTTTATGGTAATGAGCCGAGACAAACTTCAGAAGAGTTCTGCTTTAGAGAAACAACTGTGTAAACTTTGGTTCTGTTCAAAACATTCCCAATTAAAATGGAGAACTTCGTCATTGCTGAGATTAGACCAAGGCTAGTAAACGTGTCTTATAAACTGCATGGTGAAATCTGACATCAGCACAAAGTCTCTCCACACTAATGGCTTTTAATTAGATTATTCTCTTCCCAAACATGGAATCATAATTCTTCATTATTTTCCTCATCGAACGCTTGCTTACCTTCACATTTCAAAGGTTTCATGAGGTTATACGCTATACTTATACGCTACTCGCGGTCATTCGGCTCAGAGATACGGGTTGATGTTAGGGGTGGGATAAAATATCCACCCATCCATTATCTATAGCGCTTTATCAGTCTGGGTGGCGGGGAAGCTGGAGCCAATCCCAGCATCTTGGGGTGAGAGGCGGGGTACACCCTGGGCAGGTCGC